>SJYA01001109.1:30504-53471 GCA_006410615.1 Neotragus moschatus
CAAAAGAATCTGCCTTTAGTAAGTCTAAAACATTTCGTGCCTCTCATGGTTGGGAGGCTGTAAACAATCACATGTGGCCGGAGGAGCCTATACAGGCAGGCTTCAGAGGAGTTTGTAAGCTGAAACACTCTTGTCACACCCAGGAATTTTTATTAACTGGAGCTATAGGTCAACTCCTTCTCGGAGAGAAATGGCTATGGGGGAGAGCCCCCCGTAAAGTCAGAGGTATAGGTGAGAGCATAAAATAGACTTTAGTTTTGGGGGTAGATGCTCGGGAACAGGGGATTTCCTGAGGCCTGATCACGCCTTTGCGTATGCCAAGCCTCCTTCCTCATGACCTTTGCCACGGGTGGAGTTCCTCATGCTGGCTCCCGGCAGAAGCCCTCATTAGCATTTTAAGAAAAGGAAAGGCTTGCAGCATTTTCTGTAACTTGTACCAGGTCATGAATTAGAAAGGGTTGAAGCCAGATTTGAAGCCGGTGAATCTGGGCAGATTTCCTCCAGACAAAGGGCACCTAGACAGTGCCCCCTGCAAACCCAGAGTGACATGACTGGGCAGTCCTGGAAGAGACTTCCTACTTACCACACCCTTCCCTTTGGAGTTTTCCAGAGGACACAAAGGCTGCACTTGCTGCATCGCTCATAGGAAGGAGGGGTGGGTGAGATCACCAGCAAACTCATTGAGAGAAGGAACCCAGACACTTCAAGGCAGATTTATCTGCTTATCCTGCTCCTGGATTTTAACTGTTCACTTTCTCATTCACATTTATAATCCGCCTACTCAATCACAAAAGGAAATATAAAGTCAGAGTCTTGTTGTTCATCTTCACTCAGGAAAATAAAAACATTAATAAATATGCCTCAGATATATCTCTGATTAGACCTTGGTACCTTTGTCCTCCCTGGTGACTCAGACTATAAAGAATCTGCCTTCAATAGAGGAGACTTGGGTTCAATCCCTGGGTTTGGAAGATCCCCTAGAGAAGGAAATGGCAACTCACTCCTGTTTTCTTGCCTGGAGAATTCAGCCTGGACAGAGGCTACAGTTGGACATGACTGAGAGACTAATCTTTTCATTTTTTCATCTTTGCTTAAACCTTTCAGAAAGTCTGGAAACAACAAAATTAGTATGTGGGACTCAGAGACTGACAACTTGTTTTTGGATCCTGTGTGCTCCCCTTATTCTTAGCATATTATGGGGCAATTTCATAACATCTCTGAGATGTAGGATTGTCAAATGTGTTGATTTCTTATTGATACAACACCACTGAAGTAAGACTAAACAAATAATGGATGCCTTCTATGCAACAATGTGAAATGACTGAGGCTCATTTATTTCTGAATCCCCAGACCCTATACTTTGTTGTTACAGAGGAAGCACCAAGAATTAAAAAAAAAAAAAAAAAAAAATGAACAAATTCTTCCATTTTTGATAGAAAAAAAACTTAAGCAATATGAAAGTTAAGCAATTCTTCCACACCGTAGACTTGTTCCTGAAAGGTAGGATCTGGCTGTCCACTGCTCAAAAGCCCATAAACAGGCCAGGTTGGTGGAAAGGAAAATTTGCTTTACTTCAGATGTGGGCAACTGGTGGGTGGTGACATCTATCCAAAGGCTGACTGCCCCTCACTGACAGTCAATGGGGAAGAGTTTTATAAGCTGAGGGAGGGGGCTACATGTGGAAACAGTACAGTCAGCTCTGACAGTCATCTTCAGATCGGTTATTGATGGTCTGACCAGCATCATCATAGTTGTTTTAGGTACAGTTAATTTTCAGTTTCAGAGTTGGTTTGTTTTCATTTCTTTGAGGCCAATTCTCGGAACTGTGGCAGCTTATGTCACTGCTACAGTCTGATCCGTGTAGTTAACTTCTCCACCTGGTGAGGGTTTCAGTAAGATAATTCACAGGATAAGGCTCAGAATATCATCTAAAGCCCTTGAGGAGGAACTAAAGGTCCTTGACTACGCTTAATGAACATTATTATTATTTGGTCTCCTTTGACTGTTTTCCTTGTTTTTGCATTTTCTCATTTCTCTGATTACAGTTATTCTTTGACTAAAGTTTTTCCACAAACAAAAGGCAGGCAGAAGATATGGAGGGAAGGACCATAGGGTCCTGCTGTGTTTCATCCTTTTCAGAATGTCCCATAGGACCAGAGACAAGATAAAATAGTGCTTGTTTGTGTCTAGGTCATGGACTTTCTTTTTTTTTTTTTTTAAGATGAAAAGTACTTCTTTTATTCTTTTTTAAGTACATTATTCAATTTTTTTTTTTTTACAGTACTGTATTCGTTTTGCTATACATTGACATGAATCAGCCACGAGTGTATATGAGCTCCCAATCCCAACCCCCCCTCCCCCCTCCTGCCCCACACCATCTCTCCGGATCATCCCCGTGCATCAGTCCCAAGCATCCTGCATCCTGCATCAAACCTAGACAGGCGATTTGTTTCACTTATGATATCATACATGTTACAATGCCACTCTCCCAAATCATCCCACCCTCTCCCTTTTCCACAGAGTCCAAAAGGCTGTTCTACACATCTGCATCTCTTTTGCTGTCTCCATTTAATAGCATCTACAGGATTCAATGATTGAAAAACCATTGCAGAAATTTTCATAAATATGGAGAAAAAAAGGAGTCAGAAAAGGACATGGTACATCTGATTGCATGAACTGAGACACATTTTATGTTTCATTTCATTCCATGCTGTGATTCTCTGAGACAGGAAAGGCTTTGATCTCTTTGCCATATAAACCAGAAAACATCATTAAATCTGGTATTGCATTTCATTACTAAACACATTATCTTAATAATGCTTTAAATCCTTTATTAAATGACCAAATATGTATAAGTTGCAAATGTGTCTTGGCTGTGACATATATTGCAGAGGTGGATGTTAGACTCTTTTTTTCCAGGAAGGAACAGAAGCACAGAGAGGTGGAAGCACACTCCACATACAGGGGGTGAAAGATCCAGGATTAAAACCTTGATCTAGGTTTTAGGGAAGATCCAAGACTAAAACCATGACAAATGCCCCTACTGTCAGTCCTCTCCACTGTAGCTCATAAGTATTTCTTTTCTAACCTCCTTTATTGGTCCAGGATGTGAAGTGAAGGTAGGAGAACTGACTGATTCTCTTTTGGTTTAGTGAGTCCTCCTGTGAAATGTAAGAATGAAGCAGTAATTTACATGAACTATATAGACACTAACATAGTAGATTATTGAGTTTTCTATGAATAGTCATGTTTTGCAGTCCAGCGTTGAAATCTAAGGTTGAAAATATTATGTATAAAAGATGAAAATGCTATGTGCACATATTAAGTAGTTATCACCAGGTACTTAGTTCATAGAAAATGATTTTTGTATTGCAACAAATACAGAAAGTTAACATTAATAAACCTGATTATACACCAACTGTTAGAAATTGAATAACTAATCTCCACTCATATAATATATACAAGTTCTCATCGTACAATATAAAGAAAGATACGAGAATTTTTGTAATATTTTTTGAGAATGTGTGTATGTGTTACGTTATTTCAGGCATGTCTCTTTTCAACTCCATGGACTATAACATGCCAGGCTCCTCTGTCTATGGGATTCTCCAGGCAAGAATACTGAAGTGGATTACCATACCCTCTCCATGTTATTTGAGAATAAACTAATATAAGTAATATGACAAATATGATATATATAATACAAATTAAAATTGCATTTTAAATGAATGCAAAACATATATTTTAAGTTTGTTAAATTTAAATCAATACATATAAACATAAACTTATGCAATAAAGAAAATATTCTATATCTTTACATGATAATGTGATGTGCATCAGGTAAATGTTTGAAGTAGTCTTATGTATTTCACAAGGAGACTTAACCTCAAAGTTGTGGTAAACAAGAGCATCTTAGAGGCAATAAGGGTTGTATTCTGTTAAGGAAGATTTTAAGAAGCTGGTTATGGATACGTAAATGAAATTGACATTACGGGAACAATGACAAGAAATAATACTCATCCCTTCATGACACTGGTTCCTTTTGGGGATGTGTATGCAGAGGAATGAGATAGAGCTGAAATTCCAAGAAAAGTTAAACTGTATCATTGATATTTCAAATCTTTATCAAGTGTGAGATTGAAGCATATATTAATTAATGTTTATATTTTAAAAATAAGTAGTGGGTATTGATGAGAAGAATAATAGTTAATATTCATGGAGCTTTATCTAAGTTGGGCAATATTTTAAGGCAGTGTTTGTCAAGTCCAGCTTCACATTAGGATGACCAAAAAGCACACATGTAGAGATACTGAAATTCGTTCTAGATGAAGCTAGGGTAGTTGCGTATTTTAAAATAAGCACATTCAAATCATCAATCAAATGGACACAGAAGTATAAGATTGCAATTCCTTTATTAGGAAGCACTGATATGAAATTCTGTTAACTAGACTTAGAGAGGGCTTCCCAGGTGGCTCAGTGGTAAAGAACCCACCTGCCAGTAAGAAGACTGGGAGACTCAGGTTCAATCCCTGGGTCAGGAAGATCCCTGGAGAAGGGTCTGGCAACCCACACCAGTCTTCTTGCCTGGAGAATCACTTGGACAGAGGAGCCTGGTGGGATACAGTCCATAGGGTTGCAAAGAGTCAGACATGACTGAAGCAACTTAGCAGGCATGTACACATGCAGAGGTCTGCATTCTCACCTGGCTGTAGGAATTTTCCTTATGCTAAGCTCTTCAATGTAAATAAGAGTTTATGATCAGGAAAAGAAGACTACCAGATATATGAAAATGTGTTCAACATTGCTAATATCAGGAAAAGATGGTCAAAATCTACATTAAATATTGCCTCACATCTGTTAGGATAGCTACTATTAAAAAAAAAAAAAAAAGACAACAAATGTCGGTGAGGATGTGGAGGTAAGAAAATCCTTGTACCTGGTTGGTGGGAATAAATATTTGTAGAACTATTACAGAAAACAGAAAGGAGGTTCCTTTAAAATTAAAAAAAGGAGCAAACTGAAGTAGAACTACCTTAGGATCCAGCACCCCACGTCATGGTAGATGCCAAAGAGATGAAATCAGAACCTCGAAGAAATATCTACACTCCCCTGTCATTATCTTATTATTTGAAATAGTGAAAGTATGAAAATGTGTCTGTTGACAGATGAGCAGGTAGAAAAATATGATGTGTATGTAAAGACAATAGACTATTACTCAGCCATACAAAGAAGGAAATCCTGCCATTTGTGACAACATGGATGGATCTGGAGAATATTATGCTTGTTAAAATATATACACCAGACACAGTCAAATCCACTATGATCTCACTTAGGTGTAGAAGTTAAGAAAATTAAACTCTTAGGACCATAGATTAGAACTGTAGTTGTGAGGACTGGTGGTGAGGAAAGTGGGAAATGTTAGTAAAAGGATACAAACTTTCAGTTATAAAATGAATAAATTCTGGGGATCTAATAAACAGCCTGGTTACTATAGCTAATAATTCTGGTTGTGTTCATGAAATCTGCTAAGAGAGATTTGCCTAACTGTTACTACACGCACACACAAATAGAAAATATGTGAGCTTCCAGATACATTATTTGACTGTGGTAATTATTCTCCATGTGTATGTCTATTAAATTATCATTTTGTACATCTTTTAAAGACTTTCAAGTGGCACAACCCAAATGTATGCAGTTTTGTCAATCATTTCAATAAACTGAAAAAAAAAAGAAGCAGTATTTTTCTGCCAGTACAGAACAGAGTCCAAAAAATATAAAGTGGTCTCACACATCAGACATTTAATTGAGATGGTATTGAAACAACCTTGTATAAGATAAAAAATTTCAAGGGGGTTTCTTAAATTTCATTTTCATGTAATCATTGACAATGCTGTGCACAGGAATACCATCTTTGAATCACCAACGCATTAGATCATGTGCAATTAATTAAACAATATTGATTGAAATTTGACCTCCTTCAAAAGTATGATGTATATACTAAATGACTTCTAGAAGACAACCTCTAATATTTGAGTAATCCCTATTTCATGAAGGAGGGAAGACAGAAAATCAAAGATAATAAAACTCTGAATATCAAATAAACTGTGTTCTGATTATGAATATTCATTTTTAATTTAGAATCCAGATGATATAGTCCTGTATTTCATAGATATTTGTAAATATTCTAAATGAAGAAAATATCTAAAATTGTATTTGAATAAAATGATTTATATAAATGATTTAATTTCTTTATATTTTAATTATTATGTATTTTCTTAGAAGGGTAAGGGAATCTCTCATTATATGTTATTTCTAAAGAAGTAGGCTATATTTAAGTAAGATCATAGATGTATTAACTCTAATGTTCTTGTTTCCTTTCCCTTTTCATGAAGTTTTATAATCTAACAGTTTATAGACAGATGTGTATAACACAGAAATCAAGGAAGAAAAATTCTAAGCAAATAGAATTTGTCACAGTGAGAAATACTGCTGAACACCCACGGCAGATTCATGTTGATGTACGGCAAAACCAATACAGTATTGTAAAGTTAAAAAAAAAAAAAGGAACAGCGGTGTATAATCTTAGAAATGAATTGGTTGAATCCAAAATATAGACATAGTGCTATATGACAGTTTATATATTTCTTACTTTTCCACTCCTCTTTGTTTTCCCCAAAGATATCCAAGCTATATAGAACTGGAAATCTAACCACTGTCTCAAGATTCTTCCTCCTGGGCCTCTCAGATGCCTTTCCTCTTTGGACTCTTCCTGTCCATGTACCTGGTCACCATGCTGGGGAACCTGCTCATCATCCTGGCCATTACCTCTGACTCTCACCTCCACACGCCCAAGTACTTCTTCCTCTCCAACCTGTCCTTGGCTGATATTGGTTTCATC
Organism: Neotragus moschatus; assembly: GCA_006410615.1. Lineage (NCBI taxonomy): Eukaryota > Metazoa > Chordata > Mammalia > Artiodactyla > Bovidae > Neotragus > Neotragus moschatus. Next base: position 37,403 of record SJYA01001109.1, read on the forward strand.
TCCAACACCACCCCTAAGATGACAGTGAACATCCAAACTAATAGCAGTGTCACCGTCTATGTGGGCTGCCTGATAACAGATCTCTACTTTTATGTTTTTGGGTACATGGATACTACTCTTCTTACTGTGATGGCCTATGACAGGTTTATGGCCACCTGTCACCCACTGCACTACGTGGTTGTCATGAACCCACGCCTCTGTTGCTCCTTAGTTTTGGTGTCTGTTTTGGTTAGCCTTTTGGATTCTCAGGTTCACAATCTGATTGTGTTACAACTTATCTGCTTCAATGATGTAGAAATTTCTAGTTTCTTCTGTGACCCTTTTCTGCTCCTCGACCCTGCCTGCTCTGACACACAAAGAGTATAGTCAGGTGTATTATTGGTGCCATCTCTGTTTTTCTCCCTACATCAGGAATCTTTTCTTCTTAGTATAAAATTCTTGTCTCTTTTCTGAGGGTTCCCTCATCAGGTAGGATATATAAAGCTTTCTCCACCAGTGGTTCTCACCTGATAGTTGTTTGCTTATTTTAAGGAACAGGCCTTGGTGAGTACCTCACCTCAGCTGTTTAACAATCTCTCAGGAAAGATGCCTCAGTGGTATAAACTGTGGTCACCCCCATGCTGAACCCCTTCATCTACAGTATAAGGAACAAAGACATCAAAAGGGCCAGGTGCAGGTTCCTCAGCAAAACCTTCTCATCTTAAGATCTGGCCACCCATAGAAAATGTAGCGAAACTAAACCTGGAGATCTGAAAATTTTACCTCTCTCATGATGTCATTTTGCAACTCTTATGACCTACATTCCTTTCTTTGTGTTACACCTGAATATTGCTTCTCTTTTACAGTTTAACATGACAGTAGGGAGTTTTAGGATCCTTTGTGTATCATAATCACTCTTTGCCTAAATCTCATTATATCTACAGAGATTCTATGATGTTTCTTCAGTGGTGAAGCAGCTTCAAAGAATGATTAATTCCCTTTAGATGTGTTGAAAATGTATAAGTTTTCCACAACTCTTATGTATTTTTCATAGTAAATTCTGTTTCTGTTTTTCAAATCTCTGCGTGCAGTTATATTTGAGGATGCACATCACTGTTTCTCAACCTTGGCTTTTATCAAAAACATCTAGGAAATTTAATACTACTGACCCTGGGTCTCACCACTAGACACTCTGGTTTAACTCAACTTGGGTGTAGCCTGAGTATGAGTATTCTTTAAAGCACTCAGATGGTTCTAGTGTTTGGCCAAGATGGAGAACTACTGATGTAAGTCTGGTTTTTCCTCCAAAAGTGACATTTATACTTTGGGTCCTAACTGCTCATGCACAAATGCTGAAGATATAGAAGAGTCACAGGTCAGCGGGAGAGGACAGAAGACCTTGCTATAGTAACAAACAATTCTCTTTCCCAATTTTTGTGATAATTTTCTTCTCACAGCTTCTCTACATCATATGCATGGGCTTTGCTCTAGGTTGGGCTTCTCAGAATCACCGCTCTATGTTGTATCTTGTGTTCATCTTACATACTTTCAACAGTGGTCTAAAAATGTCTCTATGCCTTAAAAGCTCAGCTGATTCCTTGACACCCACCAAGCCCTTGGTGGAGTAGCTTCTTCCTTCACTTATGATTGCTATATTACTTCTTTATTTTATTTCATTTTATTTTCAGCCCTTCAATAACTATTTAACTGACTCTCTGTGTTAAAGCTTTTCACTAAAATGATTAATTGCATTATTCCTGGCTGACTGCAACTCAGCCATAAAAAATAATGAAATAATGCCATTTGTAGCAATTTGGATAGACCTAGAGATTGTCATACTGGGTGAAGTATGTCAGAGAAGGACAAATATCATATGATATCACTTATATGTGGGATCTATAAAAGGGTACAAATGAATTTATCTACAAAACAGAAATAGATTTACATATGTAGTAAAGAAATGTATGCTTATCAGAGGATAAGCAGTAGGGAGAGATAAATCGGAAGGTTGGAACTGACATATAAACACAACTATATCCAAATAGATAGCTATTAAGAACTATGACAAAGGAAACTCTACTCAATACATTGTAATGAAGTATATAGAAAACAATCTAAAAAAGAATGGATATGTGTATAACTGGTTTACCTGAAACTAACACAACATTGTAAATCAACCCTATTCCAATAAAAAAATTTTGAAAAAACACTAATGGATTTTCTTTTCTTATTGAATTTTAACTGATATTGTAGCACTGGGTATAAGTTTGTTGTTATGTACCTGCAATTGGAAGATGCAAAATGTGCCCAGGAAAGACACATGGTTGTCAAGGGTATATCAGCTTTGGGTATGCAACTGGAGAATAGGTGGTATCATAGTCCAATTGCTATGTGGCTCATGATGCTTGTGGTACATTGAATCACCCAAATCTTCACAATAAGTTTACCTTGCTTTGCATATCTTTAAGATTGCAAAGGACCTATGCTGCGAGTGAAATGACACAAAGACAAACAAAGACACAAAGACAAAACATAACTCTGGCCGGAGGGACAAAGGAGTCCTTTATTTCCTGTTATAACCCTTCCCTTATAACTCTGTATACGGAACTAGGCAAGCATCACAACCAATCAAAATAAAGCTTAAGCAATCATGCGTTTCTAAAGTACAGGCGAGCAATGGAGATCACGCAGCATTCACAAGTACAGAAATTTTAAAAACCAATCACATTATTTCATAAACAATTGAGACTGCACCCCAGCACTCTGATTCAGGCGCCATCTTCTTGAGACGATCATGTCTCTATATCTTTTCTCTTTATTTCTCTACAGACCTATTATCAGCAAAGGGAGGACTTTTCTTTTTACTAGAAACAGCTTGGTTAGGACTTTACTTGATTACCCTGCCTTACTATCCTCATCACAATAATTACATCATAAGGCTCCTATTGAGTTGTGCAAGACAAGTATCCATCACTTTTTGAGGTGTCACATTTTTTGTATGGTAGTAATCTTGGCTGACAGAATACTGTGCAGAACTACTTTAGTTTACTTTTCATTCTACCACTTTAGGAAAATCACCAACAAACTCTATTGATAAGAAACTTTGATATTAAAGAAAAGAATACACTTGACAAAAGACATTTTCTTAGTTTAGGCAAAGAGATATTGCCCAATAAAAGTTATTAAAATCACTAAAATACTATACCTGCATATCCATTAATGCTAACCTAAGTGACAACGAAAGAATCTTGGAAGGGGCCAAAATAATGCTACTTTGTGTGCGTGTGTGTGTGTGTGTGCGTGCGTGCATGTGTGTGTGTGGTTCTATGGGTTTAATATACTGTTTATGTTCTGTTAAACTTATATCACATGGTTTCTTATTAGATCATATTAAATTCTCATAGAAAATGAATATAGGGCATTTTAACTCCATAAATATTTTATAGAAAGTATACAGTTGAATAGTAATCCTAGGTGTTCTACAATATTCATGAAATTATTTTCTGCAGTGTTCACAACGGCCAAATTGTCAAAAAATACATCCTGCTTGTATGAGTTTAATATTTTACATTACACAGAGAAGCAAAATCCTACGTTCCACATCTTTCACTGCTTGACTTATTTCAGTTAGCATAATGAACTAACGGAAGCAGAAGAGATTAAGAGGTGGCAATTAAGAAAACTGAAATTGTATCAAGCATTTTTTCTGACCACAATGCTATGAGACTACATATCAATTACTAGAAAATAACTAAAAAACACAAGTACATGAAGATTAAAAAATGTTTCTAAATAACCAACAGGTTACTGATGAAACCAAAAGGAAAATTTAAAAGCTCCTAGAAACAAATGACAATGAAAGCATGACAAATCAAAACCAATGGATGCAACAAAAGCAGTTCTAAGAGGGAAGCTTATAGCAATACAATCCTACCTCAAGAAACAAGAAAAACATCAACTATAAAACCTAACTTTACACCTAAAACAATTGGAAAAAGAATAACCCCCAAAAAATTAGCAGAAGGAAAGAAATCATAAAGATCCAAGCAGAAATAAATGAAAAAGAAATGAGAGAAACAATAGTAAAGATTAATAAAACTAAAAGCTGGTTCTTTGAGAAGATAAAATTGACAAACCTTTTAGCCAGACTCAAGGAAAAAAGAGAGAAGAATCAAATCAACAAGCTTAGAATGAAAAAGGGGAGGTTACAATAGACAATGCATAAATACAAAGGATTGTAAGAGACTATTATGAACAACTGTATGGCAATAAAATGATAACCTGGAAGAAATGGAAAAATTCTTAGAAAAGTTCAATCTTCCAAGACTGCACCAGGAAGAAATAGAGATTATGAACAACCCAATTACAAGCATTGAAATTGAAGCTGTGATCAAAAATCTCCCAAAAAAACAAAAGCCCAGGACCAGATGGCTTCACAGGAGAATTCTATCGAACATTCAAAGGAGAGCTAACGCCTATCCTTCTAAAACTGTTTCAAAAATTGCAGAGGAAGGAACACTTCCAAACTCATTTTACGAGGTCACCACAGCCTGATATCAAAACCAGACAAAGACAACACAAAATAAAGAAAACTACAGGCTAATATCACTGACGAACATAGATGCAAAAATCCTCAACAAAATTTTAGCAAACAGAATTCAACAACACATTAAAAAGCTCATACACCATGATCAACTTGGGTTTATTCCAGGGGGCAAAGATTCTTCAATATACACAAATCAATCAAGGTGATATACCATATTAACAAATTTAAACATAAAAACCATATGATAATCTCAATAGATACAGAAAAACCCTTTAACAAAATTCAGCACCCATTTATGATTAAAGCCCTTCAAAGAATCAGCATAGAAGGAACCTGCCTCAACATAGTAAGGCCATATATGATAAGCATACAGCAAACATTATTCTCAATGGTGAAAAACTAAAAGCATTTTCCTGAAGATCAGGAGCAAGATAAGGGTGTCCACTTTCACCACATAGTGGTTATTCAACATAGTTCTGGAAGTCCTAGCTACAGCAAACAGAGAAGAAAAGAAGAAAAAAAGGAATCCAGATCAGAAAAGAAGAAATAAAGTTTTCACTGTTTGCAGATGACATTATACTGTACACAGAAAACCCTAAAGATACTATCAGAAAATTACTAAAGCTAATCAGTGAATTTAGCAAAGTTGCAAGATACAAAATCAATACACAGAAATCATTTGCATATCTATATACTAACAATGAAAAATCAGAAAGAGAAATTAGGGAATCAATTTCCTTCACCATTGCAATAAAAAGAATTAAATATCTAGGAATAAGCTTACCTAAGGAGACAAAAGAACTGTACACAGAAAATTATAAGACACTGATGAAAGAAATCAAAGACGAGACGACATAAATAGATGGAGAGATATTCCATGTTCCTGCATAAGAAGAATCAATGTTGTGAAAATGACTATACTACCAAATGGAATCTACAGATTCAATGTGATCCCTATCAAACTAATGGCATTTTTCTGGTATTGTTCAGAACTAGAACACTTTATTGTTCTGGTATTTGTTCAGAACTAGAACAAAAAATTTCACAATTCATATGGAAACACAAATAGCCAAAGCAGTCTTGAGAAAGAAGAATGGAGCTGGAGGAATCAACCTTCCTGAATTCAGATTATAGACTTCATTATTACTTTGTATACTACAAAACTACAGTCATCAAGACAGTATGGTACTGGCACAAAAACAGAAATATAGGCTAAAGGAATAGGACAGAAAGCCTAGAAATAAACCCATGCACCTATGGGTACCTTATTTTTGACAAAGGAGGCAAGAATATAAAATGGGGCAAAGACAGCCTCTTCAATAAATGGTGCTGGGAAAATTGGATGGCTACATGTAGAAGAATGAAATTAGAATACTTCCTAACATCATACACAAAGATAAACTCAAAATGGATTAAAGACCTAAATGTAAGATCAGAAACTATAAAACTCTTAAAGGAAAACATAGGCAGAACACTCAATGACATAAAGCAAAGCCAAGCAAGATCCTCTATGACCCACCTCCTAGAGTAATGGAAATAAAAATAAAAGTAAACAAGTGGGAGCTGATCAAACTTAAAAGCTTTTGCACAGCAGAAGAAACTACAAGCAAGGTGAAAAGATAACCCTCAGAATGGGAGAAAATAACATCAAATGAAACAACTGACAAAAGATTAAATTCCAAAATTTACAAGTAGCTCATATAACTGAACACCAGAAAAACAAACAACCCAATCAAGAAGTGGGGAAAAAAACCTAAACAGACATTTCTCAAAAGAAGACATACAGATGGCCAACAAATGCATGAAAAGATGCTGAATATTGCTCATTATTAGAGAAGGAAAGTCAAAACTACAATGAGCTATCACCTCACACCACTCAGAATGGCCATATCAAAAAGTCTACAAACAGAAAAGGCTGGAGAGGGTGTGGAGAAAAGGGAATGCTCTTGCACTGTTGGTGAGAATGTAAATTGATACAGCCATTATGGAAGACAATATTGAGATCCCTTTAAAAAATAGGAATAAAAGCACCACAAGTGAAGTGAAGTGAAGTCTCTCAGTCATGTCCGACTCTTTGCGACCCCATGGACGGTAACCTACCAGGCTCCCCCCTCCATGGGATTCTCCAGGCAAGAGTACTGGAATGGGTTGTCATTTCCTTCTCCAGGGGATCTTCCTGACCCAGGGATTGAACCCAGGTCTCCCGCATTCCAGGCAGACACTTTAACCTCTGAGCCAATACCACTCCTAGGCATATACCCTGAGGAAGCCAAAACTGAAAAGGACACATGTATCCCATTGTTCATTGCAGCACTGTTTACAATAACTACAACATGAAAACAACCTAGATGTCCATTGACAGATGAATGGATAAAGAAGTTTTGGTACATATACAAAACGGAATATTACTCAGCATAAAAGGAATGCATTTGAGCCAGTTCTAATGAGGTGAATGAACCTAGAACCTATTATACAGAGTAAAGTAAGTCAGAAAGAGAAAGATAAATATCGTATTCTAATGCACATATACAGAATATAGAAAAATGGTACGGAAGAATTTATTTGGAGGGCAGAAATGAAGAAAAAGACATAAAGAATAGATAGAGTTATGGACCTGGGGATAGGAGAGGAGAGGATGAGATGTATAGAGCGAGTAACATGGAAAGTTACCTTACCATATGTAAAATAAATAGCCAACAGGAATTTGCTGTATGGCTCAGGAAACTCAAACAGGGGCTCTATATCATCTTAGTGGCATGGGATGGGGAAGGAGATGAAAGGGGAGATCAAAGGGGAGGGAGATGAAAGGGGAGCCACACCTGTGGCTGATTCATGTTAAGGCTTAAAAGAAAACAACAAAATTTGGTAAGGCAATTATCCTTCAGTTAAAAATAAATAAATTTTTTTAAAAGAAAAAGACGAGGTGGCAAGAATACACAGAAGAATTGTATTAAAAAGGTCTTAATGACCTGGATAACCATGATGGTGTGGTCATCACCTAGAGCCAGACATCCTGGAATGTGAAGTCAAGTGAGCCTTAGGAAGCATTACAACTAACAAAGTTAGTGGAATTGATGGAATTCCAGCTGAGCTATTTCAAATCCTAAAAGATGACACTGTTAAAGTGCTACCCTCACTCATTTGGAAAACTTAGCAATGGCCACAGGGTTGGAAAAGGTCAGTTTTCATTTCAATTGCAAAGAAGGGCAATGCCTAAGAATGTTCAAATTACTGCACAATTGTGCTCATTGCACCTGCTAGCAAGGTAATGCTCAAAACCTTTCAAGCTAGGCTTCAACAGTACATAAACAGAGAATTCCAGATGGAAAAGTTGGATTTAGAAAAGACAAAGGAACCAGCTATCGAGTTGTTATAGAAAAAGCAAGGGAATTCCAGAAAACTATCTACTTCTGCTTCATTGACTATGTTAGAGTCTTTACTTCATGAATCACAAGAAAACTGTTAAAAATTCTTAAAAAGATGGGAATACCAGGCCACCTTAGCTGCCTCCTGAGAAAACCTGTATGTAGGACAAGAAGAAAGTTAGAACTGGACATGGAAGAATGGACTATTTCAAAACTGGGAAAGGAGTATGTCAAGGCTGTATATTGTCACTCTGCTTATTTAACTCATATACACCATGAACATCATGAAAAATGCCAGGCTGGATGACTCACAGGCTGGAAACAGGATTGCCAGGACAAATATCAACAACTTCAGATATGCACCTGACACCACCCTAAATGCAGAAAGCAAAGAGGAACTAAAGAGCCTCTTGATGAAGGTGAAAGAGGAACATGAAAAAGCTGGTTTAACACTCAACATGCAAAAAACTAAGACCATGGCATCTGGTCCCATCACTTCCTGGTAAATATATGGGGAAACAATGGAAACAATAACAGATTTTCTTTTCCTGGGCTCTAAAATCATTCCTGACAGTGACTGCAGTCATGAGATTAAGAGACATTTGCACCTTGGAAGGAAAGCTATGACAGAGCGAGATAGCATATTGAAAAGCAGAGAAATCACTTTGCTAATATGGCAACCCACTCCAGTACTCTTGCCTGGAAAATCCCATGGATGGAGGAGCCTGGTAGGCTGCAGTCCATGGAGTCGCTAAGAGTCGGACACGACTGAACAACTTCACTTTCACTTTTCACTTTCATGCACTGGAGAAGGAAATGGCAACCCACTCCAGTGTTCTTGCCTGGAGAATCCCAGGGACAGGGGAGCCTGGTGGGCTGCCATCTATGGGGTCGCGCAGAGTCAGACACGACTGAAGTGACTTAGCAGCAGCAGCAACAAAGGTCCATCTAGTCAAAGGTATGGTTTTTCCAGTAGTCATATATGGATGTGAGAGTTGGACAGTAAAGAAGGCTGAGTGCTGAAGAACTGATGATTTCAAACTGTGGTTTTTAGAGAACTCTTGAGAGTCCTTTGAACTGCTAGGAGATCAAACCCATTAATCCTAAAGGAAATCAATCCCGAATATTGACTGAAAGGACTGATGCTGATGCTGAAGGTGAAGCTCCAATACTTGAGCCACCTGACATGAAGAGCTGACTCATTTGAAAATACCTTGATGCTGGAAAAGATTTAAGGCAGGAGAATGGGATGACAGAGGATGAGATGATTGGATGGCATCACTAGCTCAACAGACATGAGTTTGAGTAAGCTTTGGGAGATGGTGAAGGACAGGGAAGGCTGGCCATGCTGCAGTCCATGGGGTCACAAACAGTCAGACACAACCAGGCGACTGAGCAACAACATCAGGGCATCCCATAATCAACTCTACTGAGTTGCTATTTGGTCATGGATACTTCCCTGGTGGCTCAGATAAAGCGTCTGCCTGTAGCGCGGGAAACTGCAGTTTGATCCCTAGGTCAGGAAGATCCCCTAGAGAAGGAAATGGCAACCCACTCCAGTACTCTTGCCTGGAAAATCCCATGGACAGAGGATACAGTCCATGGGGTTGCAAAGAGTCAGACACGACTGAGTGACATCACTTCACTACTCATCATGATAGAAGGTATTGAGAACTGGGAAAAGAACAAGACATACATCACATTTTATGGGACAAACATATCTACCTTGGTTTTCATGCCTCATGCTATATAAATTCATCTTTGTCTTTGACCCTCGAATCTTATTCCTTGCTCTCAGTATGAAAGCATTTCAGTTTAGTGATACTTTTTTTTTTTTGCCAAGAACTAAATATTTAAATGCCACAGCCCCCAGTTTCTTCCTTTCATATCTGCCTGTGCATATCCGCAATGTGACCTCCCTTAAAAATACCCGCTGTCACTTTTTCATACACAGTTGCATAACATTCTTTCCTCCATATCCAATCTGATAGGGTTTAAATTAAAGATTTCTTCATATCACTTAATGGCAAACCAACCTCCACATTCCTCAAGAGAGCGCACTCTGTCATGAAGATTGCATAGACAGAACTGAGAAGATTACATCCCACCACTCTCCACATACATCCCACTTTATCCACTAGTAAAAATGGGTAAGCCAAATCCACATAGTATTAAAGTCTTTAAGAGCTGAGACCACAAAGAAACCATGAGAAAATAGATCCAGACTTGAATGGATTCCTTAGAATTAGCAGAAATTAGAAACATGAGGAACATAACATGTGGAAATTTGTTACATCTGTTCATGCGACACAAGGAGAAGGCAATGGCAAACCACTCTAGTACTCTTGCCTGAAAAATGCCATGGACAGAGGAGCCTGGTAGGCTGCAGTCCATGGGGTCGCACAGAGTCGGACACGACTGAAGCGACTTAGCAGCAGCAGCAGCAGTTCATGCAACAACTGCAGGTTGTCCTGATGCTGATGGAGGGGCTCTCATAGTGTATCAAACCAGGGGTCTATGTGAGACAGCATGACGGGAAGCTGTCAAGTCAGGTCTGCAGAAGTACCCAGTGGAGAGGAAGGCCTACCAATTTCTAGTTTGTTTCCAGGGATTTTTTTGCTTAGATCATGTTGGCACAGTGAATCTGGGGAATATACAGCAAAGCAGATGGGCAAGACCTGACCCTTGAAGGGTTTGGAGCACAGATTTCTTATAGAGGATGAGGCCTGTGTGGTGGGCAGGATCTGAGATGCTCTCACTGATTCCAGTTCCTGGTTTTAACTCCGTTGTCTATTTCCTCCCATTGACTGTGAGCTGAAGTAAAGAGATGAAAGTACGTTTTCTTTAGAGACAACTATTAACTCTGAAAATGGAAAGTGTATCGCATCATTGGTCTAGACTTCATGCTCCATAGATTTCATTACTGATACAATGGATTTCAACATATCAAAATTACACATTGAGTGGTAAATTGAGAAAAAAAGGTCTGGTGTTATATTAAGATCCTGCATCTTGGAGGTCAGAAGCAAGAGTACGTGGAATTTCCTCCTGAGATGAAAAGGGACCCAGATCCTTCCCAGGACATCCACTCTTCTCCTTTTCCTTTTCCATTAATATTAACAAGTCCCCAGAGTTTGGGACAACATGGACCAACTGGCTAATGATGATCTGTGAGCATTGAGCCCTAAGGTCATACCATTGTGAATAATTAGCCAGTGCCTCCAGCTAATTAATTTGCCTGTTCTAGTACTCTGGCTCCATGCTTATGTCCCCATCCTTTGTAGGAACCTGCATCAGAAGGTCCAGCCTGAGTCTGTCTTCCTGCCCATCCTGAGGAGGGACCCTGAGACTGCATCACACATCAGGCAGGAGAGTCTATCTTCTTGATCATGCTCCAGCAGAGATGCAGTCCAGCCCAGTAAGTGCTGAGGGAGACAGTGAAAGTGAAGGGAGTCTGGGAGCGTTATTTCTTCCACAACAAGACAAACATGACAGTTGGGATATACAGACGGGAATGAATTGATTCTTGTTGTTCAGTATCAGTTGTGTTGGATTCTTTATGACCCCATGGACTGCAGCACACCAGGCTTCCCTGTCCTTCACCATCTCCCAGAGCTTGCTCAAACTCATGTCCCTTGTGTAGGTGATGCCATCCAGCCATCTCTGCATAAATTGTCCAAGCATCTCTCCATCCTTTGTTGCCCCCTTCTCCTCCTGTTTTCAATCTTTCTCAGCATCAGGGTGTTTCTAATAAGTCAGCTATTTGAATCAGGTGGCCAAAGTATTGACACTTCAGCTTTAGCATCAATGACTATTGACTAATGACTATTGAGGACTATTCAGGACTGATTTCCTTTAGGATTGACTGGTTTGGTCTCCTTAATGTCTGTCCAAGGGACTCTCAAGAATCTTCTCCAACACCACAGTTCAAAAGCATTAATTCTTTGGTGCTCAGCCTTCTTGATGGTCCCACGTCCATACATGACTACTGGAAAAACCACAGCTTTGACTATATGGACGTTTGTCGGCAAAGCAATGTCTCTTCTTTTTAGTATGCTGTCTAGGTTTATCATATCTTTCCTTCCAAGGAGCAAGCATCTTTTAATTTCATGGCTGCAGTCACTGTCCACAATGATTTTAGAGCCCAAGAAAATAAAATCTGTCACTGTTTCTGTTGTTTTCCCATTCATTTCCCATGAAGCAACAGGACCAGATACAATGATCTTAGTTTTTTGTGTGTTGAGTTTTAAGCCAGCTTTTTTATTCTCCTCTTTCACTTTCTTCAAGATGCTTTTCAGTTAGTCTTCGCTTTCTGTGTTGAGGATGGTATCATCTGTATTCTGAGATATTGATATTTCTGTTGGCAATCTTAATTCCGGCTTGTGCTTCATCCAGCCCCTCATTTTGCATGATGTTAACGGTGAATATAAATTAAATAAGCAATATACAGCTTTGACATACTCCTTTCCCAATTTGGAACCAGTCCATTGTTCCATGTCCGGTTCTAACTGTTGCTTCTTGACCTGCATACAGGTTTCCCAGGAGGCAGCTAAGGTGATCTGGTATTCCCATCTCTAAGAATTTTCCAGTTTGCTGTGATCCACATAGTCAAGGGCTTTGGCATAGTCAATGAAGCAGAAGTAGATGTTTTATGGTATTCCCTTGCTTTTCCTATATTCCAACAGACGTTGACAATTTGATCTCTGGTTCCTCTTTTCTAATCGCCAGTCCAGGTTTGATGCAAGATACGGTGTGCTTGGGGCTGGTGCACTGGGATGACCCAGAGGGATGGGATGGGGAGGGATTTGGGAAGGGGGTTCAGGATGGGGAACACATGTACATCCGTGGTGGATTCACGCCATTATATGGCAAAACTAATACAATATTGTAAAGTACTTAGCCTCCAATTAAAATAAATTTATATTAAAAAAATAATAAATCCAGCTTGTACATCTACAAGTTCTTGGTTCACGTTCTATTGAAGCCTCGCTTGAAGGATTTCGAGCACTGCCTTGCTAGCCTGTGAAGTGAGTACACTTGTATGGTAGTTTGAACATTCTTTGGCTTTTCCCTTCTTTGGAATAATGTTTCCCTGATGGCTCAGATGGTAAAGAAACTGCCGACAGTGCATGAGACTCAGGTTTGATCCCTAGGTTGGGAAGATACTTGGAGAAGGGAATTGCAGCCCACTCCAGTATTTTTGCCTGGAGAATGCCAAGGACAGAGGAGCCTGGCAGGCTACAGTTCATGGGGTCACTAAGAGTTGGATACGACTGAGTAACTAACGCTTTTAACATTTCTTTGGGATTGGAATGAAAACTGACCTTTTCAGTCCTGTGGCTGAGCTTTCCAAATTTGCTGGCATATTGATTACAGCACTTTAATAGCATCGTCTTTTAGGACTTGAAATAGCTAAGTTAGAATTTAAACACCTTCACTAACTTTTTCATAGTAATACTTCTTAAGGCCCACTTGACTTCACATTCCAGAATGTCTGGCTCTAGTTGAATGACTACACCATCATGGTCATTTGGGTCATTAAGACCTTTTTTGTACAGTTCTGTGTATTCTTGCCACCTCTTCTTAATATCTTCTACTTCTGTTAGGCCCATACAGTTTCTGTCCTTTACTGTGCCTACCTTTGCATGAAATGTTCCCTTGGCATCTATAATTCTTCTGAAGAGATCTCTAATCTTTCCCATTCTATTGTTTTCCCCTATTTCTTTGCATTGTTCACTTAGGAAGGCTTTCTTATCTCTCCTTGCTATTCTTTGGAACTCTGCATTCAGATGGCTGTTTATTCCTTATTTCCTTTGCCTTTTGCATCTCTACTTTTTTCAGCTATTTGTAAGGCCTCCTCATACAACCATTTGCCTTTTTGCATTTCTTTTTCTTGGGCATGTTTTTGATCACTGCCTCCTCTATAATGTTACAAACCCCCATCCATAGTTCTTCAGGTGCTCTATCAGATCTAATTCCTTGAATCTATTTGTCCCTTTCACTGTATAATCATAAGGGATTTGATTTAGGCCATACCTAAATGGCCTCATGGTTTTCCATACTTTCTTCAATTTAAGTCTGAATTTTTCAATGGATACAGTGGTACATGCCATTTTCTCATTATCTTTCTTCCAAACTCTTTTCTTTTTCAAAGGTGTCCGAGATACATAAAGCCACAGAATCTAACACAGAATCTAACCAGTGTCTCAGAATTCTTCCTCCTGGGCCTCTCAGATGATCCAGAACTGCAGCTTTTGCTCTGTGTCCTGTTTCTGTCCATGTACCTGGTCACTGTGCTGGGAAACCTGCTCATCATCCAGGCCGTCACCTCTGACTCCCACCTCCACACCCCCATGTACTTCTTCCTCTCCAATCTGTCCTTGGTTGACATTGGTTTCATCTCCAGCACTGTCCCCAATATGATTGTGAACATCCAAACTCACAGCAGAGTCATCTCCTGTGAAGGCTGCNCTGGTCACTGTGCTGGGAAACCTGCTCATCATCCAGGCCGTCACCTCTGACTCCCACCTCCACACCCCCATGTACTTCTTCCTCTCCAATCTGTCCTTGGTTGACATTGGTTTCATCTCCAGCACTGTCCCCAATATGATTGTGAACATCCAAACTCACAGCAGAGTCATCTCCTGTGAAGGCTGCCTGACTCAGATGTCTATTTTTATTCTTTTTGGAGGCATGGATTGTACGCTTCTGACTGCTATGGCCTATGACCGGTTTGTGGCCATCTGTCATCCACTGCACTACACGGCCATCATGAACCCATGCCTTTGCCGCTCCTTAGTTTTGGTGTCTTTCTTGGTTAGCCTTTTGGAGTCTCAGGTGCACAATTTGATTGTGTTACAACTTACCTGCTTCAAGGATGTGGAAATTTCTAACTTCTTCTGTGACCCTTCTCTGCTCCTCGACCTGGCCTGTTCTGACACTGTCACCAATAACATAGTCATGTATTTTGTTGGTACCATCTTTGGTTTTCTCCCTTTATCAGGAATCTTTTACTCTTACTATAAAATTCTTTCTTCCATTCTGAGAATCCCCTCAACAGGTGGGAAATATAAAGCCTTCTCCACCTGTGGCTCTCACCTGGCAGTTGTTTGCTTATTTTATGGAACAGGCCTTGGGGTGTACCTCATCTCAGCCATCTCACAATCTCCTGGGAAGGATGTGACAGCATCAGTGGTATACACTGTGGTCACCCCCATGCTGAACCCCTTCATCTACAGTCTTAGGAACAGAGACATCAAAAGGGCCATGTGGAAGCTGTTCAGCAAAATAATCTCATCTTAGTACCTATGCCACCCATTTGGAATGTATAAGGTTGAAAAATGTAGCAAAATTAACATCTAGACCTAAAAATTCCACCTCTCAGGACATCATTTCTCTAGCCCTTATGGCTTCACGTCTCTTCCTTAACAGCTTAATTGTTACTCCTTTTTTAGGTCCTTATCTGACCGTTTGAGAGTTCTATCATCCTTTGTATGTCATATTCACTCTTTGACTGAATATTGTTATATCTACAGAGATTTTATAGGTTATAATTGGTAGCCCAAGCATCCTCAAAATATAAACAAGTCCCTTTCATTTATATATTACCATATGTAAAATAAATAGCAAGTGAGAATTTGCTACGTGACACAGGAATCTCAACCCAGTGCTCTGTGACAACCTAGAGGGGTAGAATGGGATGGGAGATGGGATGGGGGCTCCAGAGGGAGGGAACATATGTATACCTATAGCTGATTCATGTTGATGAATGGCAGAAGCCAACACAGTATTGTAAAGCAATTATCCTCTAAGGAAAAAGTATCTATGTCAAAGAGCCGCAAGCAAGTAAAACTTAGCTTTCATATCTTTTTACATTGTTCTTCAGGTTTTAGTTCTCCACGTTGTAACTACCTTATGTATTATGGTATACTAGCTAATAAAAATAAAATCTTTAAAAATTTTTCTTTTCATACATTGAAAGTTTACCATTCTTCCACAGCCCTTATGTAATTTCTATGTGCATGTGCCTAGTTGCTTCATTTGCGTATAACTCTTAGTATACTGTAGCCACTAGGCTCCTCTGTCCATGGGGATTCTCCAGGCAAGAATACTGGAGTGGGTTTCCATGCCTTCCTCCAGGGGATCTTCCCAACACAGCGATTGAACCCAGGTCTCCTGT
>SJYA01001109.1:54989-130897 GCA_006410615.1 Neotragus moschatus
AAAAAGTTATATTTTAAAAAACCCCATAGCTTTGACTAGACAGACCTTTGTTGGCAAAGTAACGTCTCTGCTTTTTAGCAGGTTACATTCTGATTTAACTGAGAAAAATTTCTAAATAGTATAATATAAACACCTCTGGGCTATTTCCTGATCTCTAAAATTGTGATAATAATTGAATCTTCCTAATGGTACCCCACCCCAGTACTCTTGCCTGGAAAATCTCATGGATGGAGGAGCCTGGTAGGCTGCAGTCCATAGGGTCGCTGAGGGTCGGACACGACTGAGTGACTTCACTTTCCCTTTTCACTTTCATAAATTGGAGAAGGAAATGGCAACCCTCCAGTGTTCTTGCCTGGAGAATCCCAGGGACGGGGGAGACTGGTGGGCTGCCGTCTATGGGGTCGCACAGAGTCGGACACGACTGAAGTGACTTAGCAGTAGCAGCAGTAATAGGATTATTGAAAGAAAGTCTTAAAAATCATTTATACTTCTTAAACAAGTGGTTTTCAGTTCCAGTTGGCCAATAATTTATGTGTTGCTTTTGTTGTTGTTCAGTCGCTAAGTCAGCTCCCATTCTTTGCAACTCCATGGACTGTAGCCTGCAAGGCTCCTTAGTCCATAGGGTTTTCCAGGCAAGAATACTGGAGTGGATTGCCTTCTCCTCCAAATTTACATGTGCCTTTTTAAAAATACTCAGTTACCCCAGCCTCAGCCTAGAACCAATTTCAGGATTTACATGTGAGTTAACTGGTCACTCGAATGTGAAGCTGGGCTAAACACTGCCAAAGAACATTGCCCAACACTTAGTAAAAGCTCCATTAGTATTATGAATTAATGCTATCATCAATAACCCCTACCTATTTTTAAAATATAGACATTTAATAACATTTGATTCAGATCTCATATTTCATAGATTTGAAATATTAACAATAAAATTTAACTTTTCTTGGTATCTCAGCTCCATCTCTTTCCTCAGCATCAGTTCAGTTCAGTTCAGTCACTCAGTCGTGTCCAATCCTTTGCGACCCCATGAATCGCAGCACACCAGGCCTCCCTGTCCATCACAAACTCCTGGAGTTCACTCAGAGTCATGTCCATCGAGTCCGTGATGCCATCTAGCCACCTCATCCTCTGTCCTCCTCTTCTCTTCCTGCCCCCAATCCCTCCCAGCATCAAAGTCTTTTCCAATGAGTCAACTCTTCGCATGAGGTGGTCAAAGTACTGGAGTTTCAGCTTTAGCATACACATCCCCAAAAGTAACCAGTGTCATGGAGTTGATGTGTATGTTTCCTTGTCAATGTTTTCATATCAGTATTCATTTATGTATCTGTAATTAGCTTTTGTAAAATTTTCTTTAAACAGAATACTATCCATATTGCCCCTGAAATAGACTTGTTTACCACAATATAATGGTCAAGTCTCTTTGCAAAGAACATTCAACTACTTCGAACCTTTTCCTGACACACTTTATTACATAAGAAAAGACAACATTTTCACCAGTTCATAAATTTACTTTTATAAAAATTATTATAAATCAGATAAATTTAAAATATAACTTTCATATGTATTTTAAATGCAATAATATATACTTTAGTACAGTTTATATATTAAATAAATATTTAACTTATATATATTATATTTTTATTCATATCAGTTTCTGATTATAACAATCCTATGAAAATTCTTGGGCCTCTCTCTGTATTACACAAATGGGAATTTGCATATAATATGTGAGTGGAAATTGTTCAAGTTCTAATCACTTTCACTAATTAATGTTAGCAATAGCTTATATTTGAATCAGGGCTTTCCTGGTGGCTCAGATGGTAAAAGAATCCACCTGCAATGTGAGAGACTTGTGTTCAATCCCTGAGTTGGAAAGAATCCCTGGAGAAGAGCATGGTAACCCACTCCAGTTTTCTTGATTGGAGAATCCCATGGAATAGGAGCCTGGCAGGCAACAGTTCATGGAGTCCCAAAGGTTCGGACACAACTGAGAAACTAAGTAAAGCAGCACAGCATATTTGTTTCAACACAAAAATCATTTCTGTCAACTGCATCCTGTTTTATTAAGTATAATTTTAAAAAATCCTTGATGTCTGTCTGATTTTAATTTCATAATAGCTTCACACAGCATTTTTCTCTTGTATAGGAAATATTGTCAAACATAGATTCAAAAATGGACTGCAAAATGCATAACTATGCAATTAGTTCAGTCACACAGTTTCTTCTGACACTTTGCAACCTCATGGACTGTAGCACGCCAGGCTTCCCTGTCCATTACCAACACCCAGATCTTGCTCAAACTCATGTCCATCGAGTCAGTGATGACATCCAACCATCTCATCCTCTGTCGTCCCCTTCTCCTCCTACCTTCAATCTTTCCCAGCATCAGAGTCTTTTCCAATTAGTCAGTTCTTCACATCAGGTGGCCAAAGTAGTGGAGTTTCAGCTTCAGCATCAGTCCTTCCAATAAATAGTTAAGACTGGTTTCCTTTAGGATTGATTGGTTTGATATCCTTGCTGTCCAAGGGACTCTCAAGAATCTTCTCCAACATCACATTTCAAAAGTATCAATTCTTTGATGCTCAGCTTTCTTTATGATCCAACGCTCACATCCATACACAGTTACTGGAAAAAACATGGCTTTTGGACTATGTGGATCTTTGTCAGCAAAGTATATCTCTACTTTTTATTATGCTGTCTAGGTTTGTCACAGCTCTTCTTCCAAAGAGCAAGCGTCTTTTATCATGGCTGCAGTCACCATCTGCAGTGATTTTGGAGCCCAAGAAAATAAAGTCTATCACTGTTTCCATTGTTTCCCCATCTATTTGCCATGAAGTGATGGGACCAGATGCCATAATCTTCATTTTTTGAATGCTGAGTTTTAAGCCAGCCTCTTCACTCTCCTCTGTCATTTTCATCAAGAGGCTCTTTTTCCTCTTCACTTTCTGCAGTGTCATCTGTATATCTGAGGTTATTGATACTCTTCCCAGCAATCTTGATTCCAGCTTGTGCTTCATCCAGCCCAGCATTTCACATGGTATACTTTGCATAGAAGTTAAAGAATAAAGGTGACAATATACAGCCTTAACATATTCCTTTCCCAATTTGGAGCCAGTCTGTNGAATCAAGATTGCTGGGAGAAATATCAATAACCTCAGATATGCAGATGACACCACCCCTATTGCAGAAAGTGAAGAAGAACTAAAGTGCCTCTTGATGAAAATGAAAGACGAGAGTGAAAAAGTGGGCTTAAAGCTCAACATTCAGAAACTAAGATCACGGCACCCAGTCCCATCACTTCATGGCAAATAGATGGGGAAACAGTGGAAACTGTGACAGATTTTATTTTGGGGGGGCTCCAAAATCACTGCAGATGGTGACTGCAGACATGAAATTAAAAGATGCTTGCTCCTGGAAGAAAAGCTAAGACCAACCTAGACAGCATATTAAAAAGCAGAGACATTACTTTGCCAAAAAAGGTGCGTCTAGTCAAGGCTATGGTTTTTCCAGTAGTCATGTATGGATGTGAGAGTTAAACTATCAAGCAAGCTAATCACCAAAGAATTGATGCTTTTGAACTGTGGTGTTGAAGAAGACTCTTAAGAGTTCCTTGGACTCCAAGGAGATCCAACCAGTCCACCCTAAAGGNAAAAAAGGTGCGTCTAGTCAAGGCTATGGTTTTTCCAGTAGTCATGTATGGATGTGAGAGTTAAACTATCAAGCAAGCTAATCACCAAAGAATTGATGCTTTTGAACTGTGGTGTTGAAGAAGACTCTTAAGAGTTCCTTGGACTCCAAGGAGATCCAACCAGTCCACCCTAAAGGAGATCAGTCCTGAGTGTTCATTGGAAGGACTGATGCTGAAGCTGAAACTCCAGTACTTTGGCCATCTGATGCAAAGAGATGACTCATTGGAAAAGACCCTGATGTTTGGAAAGATTGAAGGTGGGAGAAGAAGGAGACAACAGAGGATGAGATGGTTGGATGGAATCACCGACTCAATGGACATGGGTTTGGGTAAACTCCAGGAGTTGGTGATTGACAGGGAGGCCTGGCATGCTGCAGTCCATGGGGTTGCAAAGAGTCAGACACAACTGAACTGAACTGAACTGTATAGCATAGGGAACTCTTCTCAATATTCTGTGAGACTAATTTGGGAAAAAATCTAAAAAACAGTGGATATGTATGACGTATAACTGATTCACTTTCTTGTACACCTGAAACTAACATACCAGTAAATCAACTGTATTCCAATAATTCAAAAATAATATTTTTTAATATGGCAATATAATTCCATTAGAGAAAAACTCAGAAACAAAGACTCATTCAAATTAGAGATAAAAATGTAAATCTTCATGATATAAAATGCCAGTCAAAGCAAGGAGTAAAGCAATTAAAACAATAATTTATACCTAGAGACAACTAACTGAGAAAATGGAAAGTGTATCACATCCCGGTAAAAAGTCCTAAAATGCCTAGATTTCATGAGAAATAAAGAGACTTACAAATATCAAAAATCACACATTGTGTGATTAAATTGAGAAAAAAGTCTGAATTTTATGTTATCCTCCTGCAACTTGGAAGTAAGAAGTAAAGCAGAGAGGTGCACAACCACCTGAGGAGAGGAGGGACATTCCCAGGACATTCACCTTTCTCCTTTTCCTTTCTGTTATTATTAAGAAGTCTCCAGAGATTGGGATAACATGGACCAACTGACTAATGATGAGATTTGGGCATTGAGCCCTAAGGTCATACCATTAAAAATAATTGGCAAGCTCTTTAGCTTGCCTGTTCTAATATTGTGAGTCCACACCTATGTCTCCATCCTTTATAGGAACCTGCATCAGAAGGTCCAGTCTGAGTGTGTCTTCCTGCTCATCCTGAGGAGGGACCTTGAGACTTCATCACACACCAGGCAGGAGAGGGACAATGAGTCTGTGCTCCTTGGTCATGCTCCAGCAGAAATGCAGCCTAGCCCAGTAAGTGCAGAGGGAGACAGTGGTTGACAGCAGGACTATTTCAGCATTATTTCCTCCTCAAGAGCAACAAATATGATAGTTTTCATAGAAAAGTAGGAAGGCACTCATCTACATGGTTTTGGAATAGTGACTTTTAAAATTTATGTATTTGGTTCTGGTTGGCATATGAGAACTCTCATTCAGAGTTCCGCATATGCCTTACTGGTTCTGGTTCTGACTGGCATCCTTCCCATCAGAGCACCTAATGAGTCTCTGTAAACCTTCTTTCACACATTTAAATAAAGTGAAATGGTGATGAATAGATGATGAAAATGAGGAGGATAAAGCTAATCATAACATCATGTACTGTTATTCAAGGCTTCCTAAGTATCAGGCTCTGAGGTACGTTTTATGTTTCTTGCTTGATTCTGTCTACATAATCTCTCCCAAATTATTAGTGCACACATTATTATTATTTTAATAAGAGGAAAGAAGCAGAGCATTTTATGTCATATCTACCACTTCATGTTAAAGTGTTAAAGCCAAGTTTGAAGCCTGTCAGTCTGGGCAGACTGACTCCAGACACAGAGCATCAGGACAGTCTTCCCCTTTTCACCCAAACAGTCCTGTCACTTCCTGGCAGAGACTCCCTGCTTACTGTGCCCTTCCCCTTGGAGTTTCCTGGAGGACACAGTATTGGGCAGGTATCACTTGCCACATATACTATAGGAAGAATGTCAGATCACAGATGAAGCCATAGAAATAACTGGCACCTGATACTTTAGGATATATCTCTGTTGATGCTGTTCTTTCACTTCACCTGTCCACTTTCTCCTCTATAGTTAGAATGAGCTAAGTCAGTCATGAAGGAGACACAAAATCAGTCTTGGGGTCCAGTTCTATTAAGGAAAATGAAAACATTTAAAATAATATACTCCAGATGTATCCATAGTTATACCTCTCTGCTTCTGCTGAAAACTTTCAGAAAGTCTATAAACAATGAAATTTAGGGCATGGG
Organism: Neotragus moschatus; assembly: GCA_006410615.1. Lineage (NCBI taxonomy): Eukaryota > Metazoa > Chordata > Mammalia > Artiodactyla > Bovidae > Neotragus > Neotragus moschatus. The sequence continues at coordinate 60,969 of SJYA01001109.1, forward strand.
ACTCAAAGAAGAAAAACATTTAGTTTTGAATCCTGTTTGCTTCAGTCATTCTTAGAGTATTGTGGGGTTATTTCTTAGAATCTTTGAGATTTAGGATTATCAACTGAGGGATTCCTCACTAATACAGAACCACTGGATTCGGACTAAGAAAATAGGCTCACCCTCAATGCAATAACTATGTGATGGATGCACAAAGAAAGGGAAAAATACATATTTGATTCTGTTACTAATAATGATAAGGCTATTCGTCATATCATCAGGTTTATATATCCCTAGATCTGATGTTGTGGTTTCCTTACATCCCTGACCAGACATTTTATTTTTGTTTCTACAAGTACATTCTTCCTAGACTAAGGGAACTGAGTGAGGCTCATTTATTTCTGATTCCCCAAAACCTATATCTTGTTGGTGCAGAGAGACACCAAGGATAAAAATACCCAGTTAAGTGTTGAATAGACTCTTCTTTTTTTCATGGAAACAACATGTGAGCAATATGCTCCACACGGTGGACCAATTATGTCAGTGTTTTCATCCTTTTCAGAAAGTCCCACAGGACTAGAGAAAAGTTAAAACACTGGTTGTTTCTGTCTATTTCATGAACTTCCTTTGAGACTTGTTATTTTCCATTTAATAGCATCTGCAGCATTCAATCATTGAGAAGTCATTGAAGAAATTTTGATAAATATGGGGGGGGAAGAGTTAGAAAAGAGGACATGCACATTTTAATTCATGTGCCTAGCCATATTTTAGGATTTGATGTTATCTGTGCTCCACCTCTGAGATAGGAAAGGCTTTGATCTCTCTCATATACTCCATGATACATCATTACATTTTTGGGCATTGTATTTAATGAATAAACATGCATGTGTACTAAGTCACTTCAGTTGTGTCCAGCTATTTGCTACCCCCATGGACTGTCTCCTGCCAGGCCCCTCTGTCAATGGAGTTTTCCAGGCAAGAATACTGGAGTGGGTTGCCAAGCCGTCATCCAGGGGATCTTTCTGACCTGCATCTCTTATGTCTCCTGCATTGGCAGGCATGATTTTTACCACTAGCGCCTCCTGGAAAGCCCTATTAATAAACACATTATCCCAATAATGATTAAAATTCTTTATACAACTGAGCAAATATTTATTGTTTCCAATTTCCCTCTCTTGCCACATGTATTCTAGAGTGGGTGCTAGATATTCATGTCCAAGAAGAGATGCACAGATAGCTTGAGATAATTGCACATATTTCACTTACAAGGATGAAAGACCCAGGACTCTTATCACTGATTTGCTTTTTCCTGCACCAGCTCTCAGTCATCTCCACTGTAGCTAATGTGTTTCTTTTCGAACCTACTTGGTTCCCATAGGTGAAAGGACGGTAGATACTTTCACTTTCATCCTCTTTTGGTTCAGTGAGAATCTGTGAATCACGGGACTGAGGTCACAGTTTACAGAGGTCATAATGGCACTAACATGGATGACTGTAAGGTTTTCAGTGAATAGTCATGCAAACTGCAGTCCAGCTTTGAAATTTAAGGTTGAGAAGATTTCCTATACAAGGCAAAAATGGCATGGATGCAGTTGACAGAATATTATATTTGCACTGAAACGAGTACAGGGAATTAGCTTCCCTGGTGGCTCAGACAACAAAGATGTCCTACCTGTGATGCAGGAGGCCCAGGTTTGATCCCTGGGTTGGGAAGATTCCCTGCAGAAGGAAGTGGCAACCCACTCCAGTATTCTTACATGGAGCCTGGCTCCTCTGTATTCTTACAGAGGAGCCTGGTGGGCTCCAGTCCATGGGGTCGCATGGAGTCAGACACAACTGAGCACGTGCATACCAAACTGGTTATGCACCCACTGAGAGAACTTAACTAATTACCACTCACATGTTATGTACTAATTTCTATTTGTCTGAAACAGAGAAATGTATAAGAATTTTCATTGGATTGTTGTAAGCAGGAACTGATATAAATAAAAATAGTATATGTAAACTATTTATTTAATATATAAAACATATCAAAATTTATATTACTGCACTTAAATGTGTTAAATTTGTTAAAGTGAAATTAATTTATATAAATATAAATTTACCAACTGAAGAAAATGCTGTCTTTCCTTATGTAATAATGTGTGTCAGAAAATTGTTTGATGTAGTTGTATGTACTTCACAAGAGACTTAACCAAAATGGTGTGGTAACGAAGTGCATTCAGAGGCAGTATGGATATTATTTTATTTAAGGAAGCTTTTTTTTAAAAGCTCATTGTATGTGTGTTATTCTATCTTGTCCAACTCTTTGCGCCCCCATGGATTTTAGTCCATGAGGCTCCGCTATCCAGGGAATTCTCCAGGCAAAAATACTGGAGTGGGTTGCCATTTCTTTCTCCAGAGGATCTACCTGACCCAGGGATTGAACCCAGGTCTCCTGCTTTGCAGGTGGATGCTTTACTGTCTGAGCTACTACAGAAACCCTAAAAGCTGGTTATGGATATGTAAATGATATTGACATAATGAAAACATTTACAAGAAAATATATGTCAAGTTCATCACGCTGGTTGCTTTGGGGACATGTATGCAGGGAAGTGGGACTGAGCTGAGATTCCAAGAGAAGCTAAATTTTATCATTAACATTTCAAATTTCTATAATATGTGGGATCTGAAGAAATATTATACATGTTTATATTTTAAGAATAAGTGTGGTATTCATGACAGTATTAATCAATAATATTCATGGAGACTTTTCTAAGTGTTGGGCAACATTCATTCTAAGGCAGTGTTGATCAAGCCCTGGTTCACAGAAGGGAGACACTCACCTATAGAGATGCTGAAATCGGTTCTAGGCTGAGGTCAGGGTAACTAAGCATTTTTAAATAAGCACATGTAAGTAATTGATGAAGTGAAACTGAAAATCACTGCTGTAATCAATATAAATGATTTTTAAAAACTTTCTTGCAATGGTCCTATTGGTAGGTTCAATTACTATCACAATTTCATAGATAAGGAAACTGCTCAGATGTGTTTGCATTATTCTATTTAAATCTTTTTCACAGCACACTCCCTTGTCATTGCAATATTTTTTGAAATAGAATATGGATAGATGTCTGTTGACAGATGAACAGGTAAAGAAAATGTGGAATGTATATAACAATGGGATACTACTCAGGCATGAGGGGAGATATAGTTAGAGAGGAATCAACATGAACCCTCTGTTATATTATTTTTGTTCTGTGTTACATTTATGTTTTTAATTAATTTACTTATTTTAATGGAAGATAATTAAAATATTGTGATAGTTTTTGCCATACATCGACATGAATTGGCCAAAGGTACACATGTACAACCAACAAGGACTTTTTGTATAGCACAGGGAACTCTGCTCAATGTTATGTGGTAGTGTGAAGGGAAGGAGATTTTGAAGAATGGGTACATTTATATGTATGGCTGAGTTTCTTTGCTGTCCACCCAAAACTATCACAACATTGTTAACTGACTACACCCCAATATAAAATAAGAAGTTTTTGTGTTTTTTTAATAAGAAGTTTTAAAAAAGAGCTGTAGTTGTGAGGCCTAGTGGTGGAGAAGGTAGAGAAATATTGGCCAAAGGATATAAACTTTTGCTATAAAATGAATACATTCTGGGGATCTAATATACAGTCTGATGACTATAGTTAATAATTTTGTATTGTGTTCTTGAAATCTATGAGAGGTTTGTTTACCTTACAGCACATACATGTGAGCACAAATAGAAGCTATGTAAGGTGACATATACATTAATTAATTTGATTGTGGTAGTCACAATTTGTATTGTAGTAAATCATTTTGTATGTTTTCATAAACTTCATGTGGCAAAACCCAAATATAAGCAATTTTGTCAATCATTTCAATAAACTGAAAAAAAAAAGAAAAGAAAAATAAAGGAATATTAGTTCACCAGCAAATAATGGACTCCAAAAAATGTAAAATGATCTCACACATTAGACATTTAACTGAGTTGGTAATGGAAACAAATAACACTGTATACGATTTTTTAAAAAAATTCAAGAACATTTCTAAAATTTCACTATCATTTAATCATTGACAATGCTCTGTATGCTAATGTCATAATTATAGTCACTAATTGATCACGTGCACTGAATTAAACCATACAGAACAAATTTTTAAGTCCACCAAAGTCAAATGAAGTACATACTAAATGATTTTTAAAATGCAACCCTGATAATAGAGTAATCATGTATGTCATGAAGGAGGGAAGACAGGAAAACCAATAATAAAACTCTGAATATCACCTAAATATGTTTTCTGATTGTGAACATTCATTTTTAGTTTAGAATCCAGATGAACAATTTCATTTCATAAAGATGTAAAAATATTCCAAATAAAGGAAATAACTAGAATTTAAATAAAATAAGACTTATACAAATATGTTTAATTTCTTTGAATTATATTTTTTCTTAAAGGGGGAAGGGAATTTCTCTTTCTGTATTACTTCTAAAGAAGTAGGCTGTATTTAACTGAGATCATAGATTAAATATTAATGTATTAATTCTAATGTTTTTGTTCCCTTTCACTTTTCTGTGAAGTTTTATAATCTAAAAGTTTGTAGACAGATGTGTATAACAGAAACCAAGGAGGAAAATTTCTAAGCAAATAGAATTTGTCACAGTGAGAAATATTGCTGGAGGAACAGGAGTGTATAATCTTAGAAATAAGTTGCTTGAATCCAAAATATGGACACAATCTCAATGCCCGTTTACTTATTTTGTTTGTTTCCAACCCTCTTTTCTTTTTCCAAAGGTGTCCAAGATACACAGAACTGGAAATCTAACAAGTGTCTCAGAATTCTTCCTCCTGGGCCTCTCAGATGATCCAGAACTGCAGCCTTTGCTTTGTGTCTTCTTCCTGTCCATGTTCCTGGTCACCGTGCTGGGGAATCTGCTCATCATATTAGCCGTCACCTCTGACTCCCACCTCCACGCCCCCATGTACTTCTTCCTCTCCAACCTGTCCTCGGTTGACATCGGTTTGATCTCCACCACAGTCCCCAAAATGATTGTGGACATCCAATCTCACAGCAAAGTCATCTCCTATTCAGATTGCCTGACTCAGGTGTCTGTTTTTATCCTTTTTGCATGTATGGATTGTATGCTTCTTACTGTGATGGCCTATGACAGGTTTGTGGCCATCTGTCACCCATTGCACTACACGGTCATCATGAACCCATGCCTGTGTTGCTCCTTAGTTTTCGTGTGCTTTTGTATTAGCCTTTTGGACTCCCAAGTGCACAATGTGATTGTGTTACAACTTACCTGTTTCAAGGATGTAGAAATTTCTAGTTTCCTCTGTGGTCCTTCTCAACTGCTCAACCTTGCTTGTTCTGACACTTTCACCAATAACATAGTCAGCTATACTATCGGTGCCATGACTGGTTTTCTCTCTATCTCAGGGATCATTTTCTCTTACTATAAAATTCTTGTCTCCATTCTGAGAGTCCCCTCATCAGGTGGGATGTACAAAGCCTTTGCCACCTGTGGTTCTCACTTGGCAGTTGTTTGCTTATTTTATGGAACAGGCCTTGGTGAGTACCTCAGCTCAGCCATCTCACAATCTCCCAGGAAGGATGCAGCAGCCTCGGTGGTATACACTGTGGTCACCCCCATGCTGAACCCCTTCATCTACAGCCTGAGGAACAAAGACATAAAAAGGGCCTTGTGGAGGTTCCTGGCAGCACAAACTCAACTTAGGACCTCACAACCCATTTGAGTGTATACTAAAAAATATAGCAAAACTAAACCTGGAGATCTAAAAATTCTACCTCTCTCATGACACCATTTTTATAGCTCTTATGGCCTTCATGTCTCTCCTCACTTTCTACCTGAATATAATTACTTCTCTTTAAGGTTTATCCCCCTGCCAGTGCAGGCGACACAAGAGACACAGGTCCAATCCCTGAGTCTGGAAGATCCCTGGAGGAGGAAATGGCAACCCACTCCAGTATTCTTGCCTTTGAAATCCCATGGACAGAGAAGGCTGGTGGTCTACAGTCTGCGGGGTTGCAAAGAGTCAAACAAGACTGAGCACGTGCAAACACACATGGTTTAACATGACAGTGGGGAATTCTAAGAGCCTTTTTGTATCAAAATCACTCCTTGAATGAATCTTTTTTCTTTTTTTCTTTTTTCTTCTTCTTTTTTTTCCCGTCTCAGGTATACATGAATCTTATTATATCTATGGAGATTCTATATTTTATCTTTGGTAGCCCAAGCATCCTCAAAAGATGAATAATTCCCCTTTAATATAGCAAAAATTTACAAATTTTCCAAGCTCTTATATACTTTCAATAGTAAATTCTAATATTCAAATCTGTGCATGCTGTTATGTGAGCTGCATGTCACTGCTTCTCAGCCTTGGCTTTTATTGCAATTTTCTGGGAAGTTTAAAATACTGACCACTGTGTTTCACCACAAGAATTTCTGATTCAGCTGAATTTGGGTGTGATCCAAGCATGAGAATTTTAAAAAGCACTCAGGTGATTCTAGTGTGATTCTAGCCCAAGGTTGACAACTACTGATCCAAGTCAAGCCTCTCTTTCAAAGGTGAACTTTATGCCTTGAGTTCTAACGTTGTTCATGGACAAATGCTGAAGATCCAAAAGCAATCACAGGTCAAAGGGGGAAGATATGAAGACCCTGATGTGGTAACAAGTGATTCACTTTCCCCATTATTTCCAATACATTTCTTCACGCAGCTTCTCTATGTTGTACACCTGGCCTTTGCTTTAGGGTGGGACATTTGAAATCATGTTCAGTCTTGTGGTCTATATTCCATTAATGTCCATCTTGTGTTCATCTTACATACATTCAACAGTGGTCTGTAAATGTCTCTTTGCTCTAGAAGTTCAATGGGCCCCTTTATACCCCTCCAGCCCTTGGTGAAGTAGCTTCCTCCTTCAGTTATGATCACTATGGCACCACTTTTTTCTTCCTTGCCTTTCAGTCTTTCAATAACTTTTTAACCAACTCTCTATATTAAATGTTCCTCTGTAAACAGCTAATTGGTTTCTATTCCTTTTTTGACTGAACTTTTACTGATATTGTAGCATGGGCTATAAAAATACATTGTATGGTGCCTTAAGTTACATGATTACAAAACATGCACAGGTAAAAAGGGTGGTTATCCAGAATATGCCTTAGTCATCGGTAACCAACTGGAAAATAGGTGATACTATTTTTCCAATTACACATGGCTCTAATGATACCGAAAGTTTATTAAATCATCCAAGTCATCACAACAAATGTGTCTTCTTTTATGTTAGTGTAGGATTGCAAAGGACCATATTGTCAGAAAGGGGAGTGTTTCCTTCAAGCAGTGGTATTGTAGTCAGGACCTCACCATGCTTCTCTGTCTTCAGTCAGGATAACCCACCCTTTGGGTTCCTTTTGTTTTCTACAAGATGGGTTTCCAATACTTCTTAGAGATGTCACACATCATTTTTGCGGTAATTATCTTGGTGTTCTGAAAGCTTTCCATAACTAATTTGCTTTGCATTTTCCAACCAAGGATAAACTGTTATCAACTGAATTGATAAGAAATGTGAATAGTAAAGAAAGGAATCCATGTAACAGAAGATGAGTTCATATTATTCAGTGGGAAAAGATATAACCCATTAAAAATACTAGTACTTTTAAAATATCATATTAAATATATGTCCTAAAATATTATATTTATTCTCCATTCATCCCAGCCAAATGATAGGCAAGGAACCTTGGAAAAGGACAAAGAAAAGTTGCTTTTGTGTGTATACAGTTTAATTTCAAGTATGTTCTGTAAAATTTTCTAGCTGTTGCTTTCAGACTGAAACCATCTTAAAATTTCTAAAGATAAGTGAACATATGAATTTTTGAATTTGAATATATTATAATAGAATATACACATTTGAGTATTACTCTTAAACTTTCTGCAACATTCATGAAATGCCTTTCCATGATGTACACCACTGGTAAGATGAGAGTAAATACATTTGCAAGACAAAATTGGGTGAAATTACCACTATATTTTAAAAAGATAACCAACTAGGATCTACATGAAACTATGCTCAATGTCAGGTCGCAGCCTGAATGAGAAGGAAGTTTGGGGGAGAATAGTACATGTATTTGCATGGCTGAGTACCTTCACTATTCACCTGAAACTGAAAGGTTGTTGCTGAACCATGGAAGATATCGGGATTCTTGACCTCTGCAGGAGAATTCAATCCAGGGCCAGAGACGAGGCTTGATTGTTCAGAGCTTCTGTGTAATAGAGTTTTATTCTCCTCGTGGAGAAGACAATTTAAAGGGCCACAGGAAATTGTTTGCTTCTGTGAAATGTTTTCTAATGATATAGATATCATGAATTAGATCTATGTACCTAGAGATCGAGCCATCAACATGTTACTTGTCAGAGCAATTTGCTTCTTGCTGATTTTTCCATAACCATGTTTGTTATGGACTTCAGATTTGGGTACCCCTGGCGTGCTGCAATTCATGGGGTCGCAAAGAGTCCGACATGACTGAGCGACTGAACTGATGCAATGTATGGCTTCACAATTCTCAGCATGTTAACTGAAGCCTTGATGAGCTTCACAAAGGTGCTATTGAAGATCTGCCAGAGGCAAAGGAGCTGTAGCAACTTTTGAACCTTTGGGCTCACGCCATTGACACCTCTGATCCTGACGACAAATGCCAATTTGGGTTCTGCAGGTACATAGAAGTTACCAGCTTTTTGTTCCATCCTAGCCATTCAAATTTCGGTTCTATACATCTGCATGTACTCCTTGTGGTAATGCTTAGCTTTTTCATAGATAAGCTTCCTCCTTGCCTTTCGAAGCATCTTTTGGGCAAACTTCTTTCTCAGGTGCTTGATCTTAAGCTCTGTGAAATTCTTTTGCTTTTTCTTAAGGGTTTCAGACACAGTAGGAACCTTCTTTTTTTTTCTCTTCTGCACACTTCATGGTTCCAGCTGGAAAAGGGCTATCTCAAAATTTTTGTGTGTGAAGAATAAATGCGTTGGAGCTATAAAGTGTTTCAAAGAGTTCCCTGCACGGAGTAACAAACAGTTCAATAAACCATAACTATTTCAGTTGAATCAAACTATTAATATGCATATATTGCTAACAATGAGTTGTACGTATTGGTCTCATTTTTTTTTTTAATTTTTATTGGAGTATAGTTGCTTTACAATGTTGTATTAGTTTCTACTGTACAGAAAAATGAATCAGCTATACGTGTACATACTTCCTTCCCATTCAGGTCCTTCCTTCCCACCACAGTGCATTAAGTAGAGTTCCCTGTGCTATACAGTAGGTTATCTATTTTATACACAGTATAAGTAGTATATATGTATCAATATCAGTTTCCCAATTCCTCCCACCCCACCATTTCCCCTTGGTATCCATATATTTGTTCTCTACACCAGTGTCTATTTCTGCTTTGCAAATTTCATCTATACTATTTTTCTAGATTTCACATATATGAATTAATATATAATATTTGCTTTTCTCTGACTTCACTCTGTATGACATTCTCTAGGTCCAACAAACACTGGGTGCATGTGTCTTTTTAAATTAGGTCTTATACTTTATTAAATGGATTCTTTCCTTCCCTTGTAACCACACTCCTTCCATAAGATAAGGAGTTCTTATTCTGTGGATAATTGGAAAGATATCTGGAGCTTGCCTAGAAGATGCCAAGTGAAGGTCACTCCAAAATGCTGACCCTAGCAGTTCCCTGTCTAACCACAAATAAGCCTGCTTTCTCTAACTGGTTCTTCAGAATTCTTTGGTCACTGGAAGCAATATAGTGTAGTTATAAAAATCATCCACTCTGAATTCAGACATAGTTTCACTACATGTATAACACTGGCCAATTATTTGAGCTCATGTGTGCTGTTTCACTACTTGTGTCAAGTGGATAAGTATCTGCCTCATAAGTTTTTGTGACAATCAGAAAGATTAATATATAGAAATATCTTGATATTAAGCTAGTGAATGACACAGAGTGAAACTCATGAAATATTAAATATTATTTTTCTCTTACCTCTTTCCTCTTATCATAAAACCAAATAAGCCCCTTCTCTTCAAAGCCTTCTCTGAAACAAATTTAAGTCTTCTAAACTTCTCCACCAGAGAAGGCAATGGCACCCCACTCCAGTACTCTTGCCTGGAAAATCCCATGGATGGCAGAGCCTGGTGGATTGCAGTCCATGGGGTCGCGAAGAGTCAGACACGACTGAGTGACTTCACTTTCACTTTTCACTTTCATGCCTTAGAGAAGGAAATAGCAACCCACTCCAGTGTTCTTGCATAGAGAATCCCAGGGACAGGGGAGCCTGGTGGGCTGCCGTCTATGGGGTCACACAGAGTTGGATACGACTGAAGTGACTTAGCAGCAGCAGCAGCAACAGCAAACTTCTCCATGGTATGGGACATGGAGATGGCCCCATGGCATGTGACATCTTAGTTCCAATGGTCTTAGTTCCCTCCTGACCAGGGATCAAACCTACACCCCCATCATTGGGGGCACAGAGTCTTAACCACTAGACCACCAGGGAAGTCCCTGAGAAGGAAGTGTTTCTGATAGCACAGAAAGGATGCAGTCCCATCCCAGCCACTGCAGTAGCACTTCCTATGTGCATTTCTGATACACTAAACTAAGGACCAGAAAGCTTAAATGACTTTTTTCTAAGATCACAGAGGTAATGAGTTGAAAAGAGAAGACTAGAAATCAGGTGTCTTGGTTCCCAGACCAGTTTTCTTTCCATTCCAACAAGGAAACCCCGTCACCTTATGACAATAGGCACATAAAGGTGTTTCTCTGCATACATCTCAAATGCATCACAACTGATAATGTTAATAGCAGAATATTCTGATGGGATGGTTCTATAAGCAAACTATACAAAACAGAAGACAGGCACTGACATAAACATCTATCACAACTAGCTAGGAAAATATGAGAAAATTAAACCCAAATTCAGTAGAAGGAATAAGACCAAAAATTAAAGAATTATAAGTAGAATAAAACTGAGAGTTGGTTCTTCAAAAACAATTAAAATATCTAAATCCCTACCAAGATGAAGAAAAGGGGGACCACATAAATTACCAACATCAAGAATGAAAAAGGAGATATTATTATTACAGCTTTTAGACATTAAAAATAAATTATAGGATTTTATTAATAACTTTAGACCAACAAATTTGGAAAGTTATGGAACGGACAGATACAATATAGCAAAACAAATACAAATTTTAAATAATCTTTTGTCTCTTTATACATTCAATATAAATCACCACTGGAGTAGGAAATGGAAACCCACTCCAGTATTCTTGCCTGGAAAATTCCATGAACAGTGGCACCTGGCAGGCTACATACAGTCCATGGGGTTGCAAAGAGTTGGACACTACTGAGCATTACACACACACACACACACAAATTCACCAGTAAAACTATTTTACAAAAGCTTCCTGTCAAGAAAACTCAAACATAGATTCCCTGGTGAATTTTTCCAAACATATAAGGAATAGATAGTTCAGATTTCATATAAAGTCTTCAGAATAGTTTCCAACTTTTATGAGGCAGCATGAACCTGATACAAAGCATACTGACATGAAAGAAATTACAAGACAAACCTCATTAACACAGACACAGAAACAATTTTTTTAAATAGCATTTTCAATCTAGCAAAATGAATAGGTTAATAAGCTAATCTATAACATTTCCAAGTATGGTTTGTTCCAGGAATACATGTTGTCTTACCACTTGAAAATCAAGGAATGTAGTAATTCTCCACTTTAAGAGACCAAGGAATTATTTTTAAAGACCTTGACATAGTCAGAAAAGGCACTAGATAAAATCCATCATCCATTAATGACTTTTAAAACTCTTCCCATATATATACATACACACATACTCATGGCTGATTATGGATGATTTCTGTTATTGTACAGCAGAAACCAACACAACGTTGTAACACAATCATCCTCCAATTAAGATTTTTTTTAAGTTACAAGGTATTTTTTCAAAAACATCTTCACAATTGAGGAAGAGATAGTAGAACAGAATTCCTTTCCTTTTTAAAAGTTATCTATGAAAAACTTATAACTATTATTATACTTAATGGCAAAATATGGAATATTTTCCACTAAGATCAGGAAGAATGCAAAAATGTCCACTTTCATCATTTCTATTTATTACTATAAAGAAGAAAAAGAAGGGGTAAAATTTAGAAATCAAGTAAGACTTTCTTTTATTGGTGTTGACAAGATTGTATACAATGAAAATCCAAAATAACTCATAAACCATTTGAATAAATAATTGAATTTATAAATGTCATGGATAAAAGATCAATGTACAAAAGGAAACTGCAATTCTATATGCTAGCCTCCAAAATCAAAAATTAAATTAAAATATTTACAAAGAAAAACATACCACAAGCCTAGAAATAAAGTTATTCAAGATCTCTACAATAGAAACTACAAAAAAAAAAAAAACTGTTAAGAGGAATTAAAGCTGATCTAGATAAATGAACAATTATATTAGGCTCATCAATTAGAAGACTTAGTGTTGTAAAAACGTTAATTTTATTCACGTTATTCTATAAAGTCAATGCAATTCCAAGCAGAGTCCCAAAAGATTTGTGAAAATTGCTAAGGAGATCCTAAAATTAATATAGAATCAAGTGGGAAATAGAGAAGGCATGACAATCTTGATGAATAAAAAGGTTGGAAGGCTCTTGCTACCAAGTATCTAAAAATATTGCAAAATTATGTAAAGACTGAGAAATCATCTTCAGCAATCAAAAGAGATGGTAACATAATTAAACCTTTCTGAAAGATTTCTTGAACTATGGCTGACTGAGAATTCCCAGACTTCATAGTTCCCTCCCCCTGCTAAGATCAGAATAAGCATATTGTGTTGGCTAATGTTATTACTACATCTATTACTATACCCTGTCTGCCCCTGCTGCCTTCTCCCTTCACCATATACATCATGAAATCAACCCTGAATATTCATTGAAGGACCATTACTGAAACTGAAGTTCCAATACTTTGACCACCTGATGCAGAGAGCCAATTCATTGGAAAACACCCTGATGATGTGAAAGATTGAGAGCAGGAGGAAACGGGGGTGACAGAGAATGAGATGGTCGGATGGCATCACCAACTCAATGGACATAAGTTTGAGCAAACTCTGGGAGATAGTGAAGGACAGGGAAGGCTGGTGTGCTTCAGTCCATTGGGTCACAAAGACTCTGACATGACTTAGCAACTGAACAACAAGATTCAGTGAGAAGCCAGTCCTAAAGCAACCAAAGAATCATATTCCTCTGGCCACAATGAATTGATAACAGTTGGCAAGTAAGCCAATCAGACTGAACAGTAATAGGCATATTGGAATTGATCACAATGATAATCATTCTCTTCTCCCTGACACGTCAACCTGGAAAGAAAGCAGCTTGGATCTTCTGAGGGCCACTGCAGAGAGAAAGAGCCCACCAGGAAAAATAGTTAATGCAGAAAGATGCACAGTCAAGGAATGGAGACAGAATTCATCCAGATAACATCTTTTTAGCTCCAAGATCCAGCCATCTCTGCAATTAGTTATACCCAAGGATTTTTCTGTAATCAAACTATTTAATTCTCTTTATAGTTTACAAAAATGCAAAGGATGAAGACAAGCCAGAGACTGGGAAAAATTATCTGCAATACAGTTTACATATAGTATATACCTGCATTACAGGTATAGTATACATAATTTACATATATATAATATACAACAGATGTTTTATATATATGTATGTAACTAGATAGAGACATATACATACATTTAAAAAGGATAAGTAACCAGAGGAAGGGCTTCCCAGGTGGTGTAGTGCAAAAGAATCCTCCTGCCAATGCAGGAGACACAGGAGACGTGGGTTCAATCCCTGGCTCTGAAGATCCCCTGGAGAAGGAAATGGCAAGCCACTTCAGTATTCTTGCCTGGGAAATCCCATAAACAGAGGAGCCTGGTGAGCTACAGTCCATGGGGTCATAAAGAGTTGGACATGACTGACTGATCATGCACAAAAGTAGCAGTTTTAAGACATGGCTCCCAAATTCTTTTATAGTCCTCTCATGAAAGTCAAGTCCATATTTCCTCTTTTGAATCAACTTGTAATTCTAAGTATGAATTGTAGCTGAAACTATTAATATCTGTTTCTAAAAACTGTTACCCAGCCTATTGAATTGTCAGTTTCTTAGTTTTAAAATGGGGCCAATAAAAATTACAATTTTCTATATTTTTAGATCTCAGCTATGTATTCTCACATGCTCCTACATTCACTGCCACAAGTATAGAACTCTTTTCTTATCTCTGTGGATTCTACACAATTTAATCTTGATTTCACACAACCAGTTTCTCCAGGGACTAGGGGTGGGGAAAATGGGGAGATATTGATCAAAGGATGCAAACTGCCAGATAAAAGATGAATAAATTCTCGAGATCTAACTATAGTCAGGGCTTACTTGACTTCCCTGGTAGCTCAGACAGCAAAGAATTCACCTACATTGTAGGAGATCTGGGGTTTATCTCTGGTCAGTAAGATTCCCTGGAGAAGGGAACAGCTACTCACTCCAGTATTCTTGCCTGGAGAATTCCATGGACAGAGGGAACTAGAGGTTATAGTCCCTGGGGTTGCAAAGAACTGGACATGACTGATCAACTGAGCACACATACATACAACCATAGGAAACCTTTCAAACAGAAAACGAACCAAAAATGGGTGAAATGCTTCAACAGGTATCCCCCAGAAAGAAGATATCCAGGGAGTTGCCTGGCTGCCTAGTGGTTAGGATTCCAGGCTTTCACTGTCATGGCCCAGGTTCAATCTCTGGTCAGGGAAATAAGAACCTGCAAGTCACACAGCCAAAAAAAAAAAAAAAATCCAAATAATCAGTAAGCATATTAAAAAAGTGTTCACCATTATTACATATCAGGTAAATGCAAATTAAAACCAGAAACAAGATAATAGTACATTCTGTGTTGAAGAGCTAAAATTAGAAAGTGCTAATCAGGCATGTGGAAGTCAGGACCATCATTCATTGCTTTTAGGATTATAAGTGGAACTGTTTTTTAAAAACTGGAATACCTACCTAAAGTCTATCCTATGATTCAATAATTTCATTCTTATAGTCAAAGTATGTAACAAGAGACATAAGTTCACAGTCTGCCAAAATTGCAATTAAGAGGCAAATTAGACATTGAAAAAAGAAGCCAAATATGTAACTGTACATATTGTATCTTAACATTTATATGAAGATCAAGAACAAGCAAACTTAATAAATTATAATCAAAGCCAAAATTGTGGAGCAACATATATATATATATTTTTTTGGCCGCACTAAGTCTTAGTTGCAGTATGCAGGATCTCTAGTTGTGGCATGTAAGATCTAGTTCCCTGACCAGGGATCAAACCCCAGCTCCCTGCACTGGCAGGCAGATTATTAGCCACTGGACCACCAGGAAAGTCCCCAGAGCAATTATTGAGAAAGCAGATAAATGAACTTTCTGAAATTCTGGAAAAGTTCTGTTTGTGTCAGTACTTAGCGTAAAATTTCATCAAGCTGTACACTTAAGATTATCACACTTTGGACCATGTAGATGACAACAACCCTGATCCAAACTGGAGCCAACTCTATGCAGTCAACAGATACACCAGAGGGGCTGTAATATTAGCAAAATTACAATGCAAGAACTTGCCAGAAAAATCCAA
The DNA here is from genome assembly GCA_006410615.1 of Neotragus moschatus. Taxonomy (NCBI): domain Eukaryota; kingdom Metazoa; phylum Chordata; class Mammalia; order Artiodactyla; family Bovidae; genus Neotragus; species Neotragus moschatus. Next base: position 76,743 of record SJYA01001109.1, read on the forward strand.
GAAGCTGTGTATGGCCATGATGGAGAAATTTATAGAGGTGTCTATGGAGTGGCTGCCTCTGAGATAATGAAAGTCTAGCATTTTGTGTTCTGCTTTGAGCCAGTATTGATCAGTGAGTCCAATAATTAGGAAAAAAGCTGGAAACTGAAGCTTGGCAGGCCCCCATGCATCTGTCTCCCTGACTCATTGCCCCCACAAACTCAGAATAACGGTTTCTTCCCTCTGCCTTCCAATTCTCACACAAACTCTTACTATAGACAACTCAAACCTGGAACAAGATAAAGAACTGACTCTGGGAAATGCAGTCTCAGCCACGTCCAAAGTACCACAACATAAGACAGCCCAACTATCTTTACTTGTAGCTTTCCTGTTGTAAAGTCTCTTTTATAAAAGTTCAAAATATTGGGTCCAATTCCCAGTCATAAGCAAGGATAAAGTACAAAATGCAAAAATGCCATAACAGATGAGACTCTTCTATCAAGGCTTTTGCACTTATTGATTTCCACTGGATTACTTATTAGACAGGGGAAGCTTTTAATGGTAAAAAACTAATAATGATTTTGTTAAAAAAAAAAAAGAGAGAGAGAGAGAGAGGCGGGGGGACGGGGAATAGTGGGTAGGCAATTTCCAGTTTCCACCATACTAGATCAAAATGAAATTAGAAATGAAATGAAGAAAAAACAAATACTTGAATGTCGATACCACAATGACTGCACATTTACAGAACAAAGAGAATTAATTGGTAGTTAATAATAATAATAAAAGATCACGCATGCTTACATATAAAAAAAATACTTTAAATGCCTGATGGGTCCAGAAAACTGTAATAGAAATAACATTTACATCTGAACCATAATAAAAGCACCTCATAATAAAACATATGTGACTAGAGCTGAAAGGTATTAGAGGAAATTTATCACCTTAAACATTCATATCAGAAAATTAAACGAAATCAATGAGCCAGCAGTAGACCACTTTAAGGATGAGGCACTAATCTTTGCTTTGAGTATGAATTTTCTTAGAACACAGTAAGTGATGGTCATGGAGGCATTACCACATGATTTACATACACAGAGTTTCTCTCAGTTATGGGTTTTTCCAAAAGATGAGTGACAATTTCTTACATTCATAGGGTATCTTCACAGTGTGAGATCTCACATGCTCCCTAAGCTTTGAAAAAGCATTAAAGACATTCCTTCATTCCTTACTTCATATATTTTCTCTAGTGTGAGTTTTCACATGTCTTCGAAAGTAAGCGGGACAAACGAAGGCTTTCCCACATTCCTTACATTCATAGGGCTTCTCGCCAGTGTGGCTTCTTACATGTCTTCGAAAGGATGAAGGACAACTGAAAGCTTTCCCACATTCCAGACATTCAAAGGGTTTCTCTCCAGTGTGCATCCTTGTATGGACAGTCAAGTATGAAGAATGGCGAAAGGCTTTCCCACATTCCTTACATTCATAGGGTTTCTCCCCAGTGTGTGTTCTCATGTGGATCCTAAGGGCTGAGGGGTAAATGAAGGCTTTTCCACATTTCTTACATTCATAAGGTTTCTCTCCAGTGTGAGTTCTTATATGCACCGTCAGGTGGGATGAGCTGATGAAGGCTTTCCCACATTCCTTACATTCATAAGGCTTTTCTCCACTGTGAGTTCTTAAGTGTTCAGTGAGGGATGAGGAACGACTAAAGGCTTTCCCACATTCCTTACATTCATACTGTGCCTTTCCAGTGTGATCTCGCACATGTGCTCGAAAGGACGAAGGGCAACTGAAGGCTTTTCCACATTCTTTGCATTCATACGGTTTCTCTCTACTCTGATTTTTCACATGTGTATTCAGGGAAGTGGGGAGATAGAAGGCTTTCCCACATTCTAGGCATTCATAGGGTTTTTCCCCTGTGTGTTTTCTCATGTGGATGCTCAAGGAAGATGGACAGTTGTAGGCTTTCCCACATTCCTTACATTTATAGGGTTTCTCGCCTGTATGTGTTCTAACGTGTACAGTGAGCTTCGAGGACTCACTGAAGGCTTTCCCACATTCTTGACATTCATAAGGCTTTTCTCCAGTATGGATCCTTATATGTATGATAAGGTGAGAGGAGGAACTGAAGGCCTTCCCACACTCCTTACACTCATATGGCTTATCTCCACTGTGAATTCTTTTGTGTTTGGAGAGTGAGGAGGAGCAGCTAAAGGCTTTCCCACACTCCTTACATTCATAAGGCTTATCTCCACTGTGAATTCTTTTGTGTTCTGTGAGGGATGAAGAACAGCTAAAGGTTTTCCCACATTCCCTGCATTCGCAACTTGTCTTTCCTGCATGAATCTTCATATGTGCCCGAAAGAAGGAAGAACAACTAAAGGCTTTGGTACATTCCTTACATTCATAGGGTTTTTCTTCAGTAGGAGTTTTCATATGCTTCTTAAAACAAGCAAAAAAATGGAAAGATTTCCCACATTCCTTACACTGATAGGGTTTGCTACCAGTGTGAGACCTAATGTGATTCTTCAGGGATAAATGATCTATGAAGGTCTTATTACACACACGGCACTCATAGGCTCTTACTTCAGTAGTACTCTTGAGTATATCAAGGTGTGAAATTTGGCTGAAGGTTTGGCCACACTGATTTTCTTCATTATGTTCATAGATGTTCTCAACCCCACGAATTCTTTCAAAAATAAAAAGCACACTATTAGTGACAAGTAAATTTTTACCATTTTCAGTGACTATGTGTGTTTTTCTGGCCTGTCCAATGACAAGATGAAAGTACTCACATTGTGCTCTAAGACAGACATTATGACTGAGTTTTTGACTTATGAGATTTTTCTGATGGTTGCTCAATGATTTATATGTCAAACATGGAAAGGATCAAGTCTCACTTGTAAAAAAAAATATCATATGAAAAGTCTTTATGAAATTACAATTTTTGACTAAGTTTTAGATTTTTCTCTTTTTTAATTCTGTGACATTTTAAGATTCTTTCCTGAGACACTACTTTTCTCTTATATGAATGGCACTTACCTCAAATGTCTCTTGTGGGTTTTGTTCTGATAATCAATATCATGGTATTCCCATATTTTATGTAAAATGGACAATGATGAATCACTCCTTTTGAATCCTACTACATCCTGTTCATTGGATATTTCTCGATAAGTATCTTGTGGAGCAACTGATTCATTAATTTTAAGTTGAATCTCGAAACCTGAAACAAAGTAGCAAAGGCACCCATGAGCAAAGGACTTTGGCAGTAGGCTGGTTCAGGACTTCGGTAATAAGCACATGGTCGAAATAGTAAAGTGCCTAGGAATAATCCCATGAAGATGGAAACCGATGGTAGCATAAATAAGATATTACTAGGAGAACAAAACAAAAAGAAACAGAATAAAACACACATGACCAAATACTACACTATGAAGACAAAATGTGGTCTTTCCCAAGAACAAGGAACAGGTGAGAGGACTGAAGAAAAGTTAAAATAGTCATCAAGGACTTCCCTGGTGGTAGAGTGGATAATAGTCCACTTGCCAATGTAGGGGACACTGGTTCAATCCATGGTCCAGGAAGATCCCACATGCCACAGAGCAACTAAGCCAGTGTGCAGTAACTACTAAGCCCACACCCTCGAGCCCACAAGCTGCAAATACTAAGCCCAAGCACTGCAACTAGAGGGCAGTCCTCACTCTCTGCAACTAGAGAATAGCCCATGCAAAGCAATGAAGATACAGCACAGTAACAAATAAAAATTTTTTAAATAAATAAAATAGTAAACTAAGGTATCTGTGGAAGCTCAGCTTTCTCAGACAAAACAAAGCTTCATTCTGATTTTATGTTAATTTTTCCAAATGTAATATCCCCCAACTACATCAAGTATTCTTGCTTTACTGATGCTCTCCCTGGAGAGACAGTCTTCTCTCCACTGTCTCTAGGTCCTCCTCTTGTTTCTACTCTAAGATCAGATACGATCTGTATAGTGGATACCATGTTCACATAGAAAGGTATATCGTGAGGAAAACAATGAGTTACCACAAATATTTCTATGAAACAGGGAAAAAACTGCTCTTCTGATACTCTAAAGCAAGTGATAGGAATAGAATAGGATAGTTATGCAGAAGTCCCAGTAGTGGATTATAGATAAAGAGGGAAACCTAGGGAACTTTGAGAGACCAGTGGAAGTTTCGTTCAGTTTAGTTCAGTGGTTCACTTGCGTCTGACTCTTTGTGACCCTTGAATCACAACATGCCAGGCCTCCCTGTCTAACACCAACTCCCGGAGTTCACTCAAACTCATATCCATCGAGTCGGTGATCCCATCCAGCCATCTCATCCTCTGTCGTCCCCATCTCCTCCAGCCTCCAATTCCTCCCAGCATGAAGGTCTTTTCCAATGAGTCAACACTTCGCATGAGGTGGCCAAAGTACTGGAGTTTCAGTTTCAGCATCAGTTCTTCCAATAAACACCCAGGACTGATTTTCTTTTGGATGGACTGGTTGGATCTCCTTGCAGTCCAAGGGACACTCAAGAGTCTTCTCCAACACCACACTTCAAAAGCATCAATTCTTCGGTGCTCAGCTTTCTTCACAGTCCAACTCTCAATACATACATGACTACTGGAAAAACCATAGCCTTGACTAGATGGACCTTTCTTGGCAAAGTAATAGCTCTGCTTTTCAATATGCTATCTAAGTTGATCATAACTTTCCTTCCAAGGAGTAAGTGTCTTTTAATTTCATAGCTGCAATCACCATCTGCAGTGATTTTGGAGCCCAAAAAAATAAAGTCTGACACTGTTTCCCCATCTATTTCCAATAAAGTAATGAGACCAGATGCCATGATCTTCATTTTCTGAATGTTGAGCTTTTACCCAGCTTTTTTCATTCTCCTCTTTCACTTTCATCAAGAGGCTTTTTGGTTCCTCTTCACTTTCTGCCATAAGGGTGGTGTCATCTGCATATCTGAGGTTATTGATATTTCTCCCAGCAATCTTAATTCCAGCTTGTGCTTCTTCCAGCCCAGCTTTTCTCATGATGTACTCTGTGAAAGTTAATGATGCTCAAAAAGCTATTAGACTGTGGTGGAACAAAGCAGGCTTGTTTAACTATAATGCCACTTATAGAAGCAAAAGATATGCCACAGGTTATTAAGTGAAATAAAAATGTCACCACCCTTTCACTGATTTGAATAAGTGCTATGACAATGTGGCACCAGTGGTCAAAATTCTGCCTGCCAAAGCAGGATTCACAGGTTCAACCCCTACGCTGAGAAGATACTCTGAAGTAGAAAATGGCAACCAACTCCACTATTCTTACTTGGAAAATTCCATGGACAGGGGAGTATTGTGGGCTATAGTTTATGAGATCTCAAAGAGTCAGACATGACTGAGCATGTATGCACACATGACAATTCTGGTTTGACCACACAGGGTCAGACATTCTCATGCCTGATACAAAGGAGGAACTAGTGATGTAAGCCTGAAATCAACTCAAGAAGGCAGTCCTTTCCCCTCCCCCACTCTCCTTTCACAATAAAATTATACCCCACTTAATCCTCAGTGCAGGGCTCCCTGACCTATCCACTAACATCTCTTACAAGCATCTTATACTAGTCAATCTGCTTTTTGCCTGTCACTTTGCTTCTTGCTGTTCCTTTTGCACTGAAATACAATCTGACCATCATTAAGTCCAGAAACCAGGTATGTGATCTCAGGTGGAAGACCATGGGTTTTGCCTAGGCTGAAGTTCCAGTCTCATGAGTTCAAGTCCCAAACTGGATTTTGGTCAAGTTCAAATCCTGGTACAGGAGTTCAAACTCCGGCACACGGGTTCAGGTCCCAATCTGAAGTGAACTGATTCACAGGTGTGAGTTTAACTGCAACAAAATATCTAATTTATCTTCTAAGGGGATGGGGCAGTCTGATGACTAGAACTGATGTGATATTCACACATCAGTTCAGTTCAGTTCAGTTTCTCAGTCATGTCGAATCTTTGCGACCCCATGAATCACAGCACGCCAGGCCTCCCTGTCCATCACCAACTCTCAGAGTTCACTCAGACTCATGCCCATCCAGTCAGCGATGCCATCCAGCCATCTCATCCTCTGTCATTCCCTTCTCCTCCTACCCTCAATCCCTCCCAGCNGAGAAGGGGATGACAGAGGATAAGATGGTTGGATGGCATCATCAACTCAACTGACATGAGTTTGGGTAAACTCCAGGAGTTGTTGATGGACAGGGAGACCTAGCGTGCTGCAGTTCATGGGGCTGCAGAGAGTCGGACACGACTAAGCGATTGAACTGAACTGAACAGGGAAAATTCTCCTAATGAAAAACAAAGATTGTTAAATTTTTAAATGTTAAATGACACACTATAAAATAACATAAAAATATCAAATCAAGGCATAAAGCTTATAAACAGTGTATTAGTTTGACTACAATGTAATACAATCAAGATCCCCACAAGTTTTTAAACAATTTTACATTGATTCTAAAGTAAACAGAAAGAGTAAAAAACACCAGACAATCTTGAAGGANTTAAATTTTTAAATGTTAAATGACACACTATAAAATAACATAAAAATATCAAATCAAGGCATAAAGCTTATAAACAGTGTATTAGTTTGACTACAATGTAATACAATCAAGATCCCCACAAGTTTTTAAACAATTTTACATTGATTCTAAAGTAAACAGAAAGAGTAAAAAACACCAGACAATCTTGAAGGACAAAGTAAAAGGACTTACTCTATCATATCACAACTTTTCACAAAGGAATATCAAGACAGTGTAATATTAAGCACTATTACTCAAAATCCATTTCCAACCACAGGGAAGAAAGTATTAGGTTGGTGCAAAAGTAACTGTGGTTTTGGACCGTGAATATTAAATCATTATAACTAGGATCAAACACATCTTTATTAATCAAGATAGGAACCATTTCAATCAACACATTTTTGCCAATGAGAAATGAATTTCTTTATTCCTATAGCATAAAAAATCCAAGCATCAGGATTCAATGAACTCTTGGAAAGTATTTTTTGCCTCTTGCTGGCTGTGGAAGCATCCTCCCTGAAAAATGTTGTTGAGATGCTTAGAAGTGGTAGTTGGTTGTGGAGAACTCAGGTGAAGATGATGGATGAGGCAAAACTTTGTATCCAATTTGTTCAACTTTTGAAGTGCTGGTTGCGTGATGTACAGTCAGGCACTGTCTTGGAGAACTGGGCCCTTTCTGTTGACCCATGCCAGCTGCAGGCATTGCAGTTTTTGGAGCAGGTCATCGATTTGCTGAGCATACTTCTCGGATGTAGTGGTTTTGCTGCGATTCAGAAGGCTGTGGTGGATCAGATTGGCAGCAGACTACCCAACAGTGACTGTGACCTTTTTTGGTACACGTTTGACTTTGGGAAACCCTTTGGAGCTTCTTGTCAGTCCAACCATTGAGCTGGTCATTGCTGGTTGTTATATAAAATCCACTTTTCGTCACACATCACAATCTTCGAGAAATGGTTCATTATTGTTGCATTCAGTTCAGTTGCTCAGTCGTGTCCAACTCTTTGTAACCCCAAGGACTGCAGCACGCCAGGCTTCCCTGTGCATCACCAACTCCAGGAGCTTGATCAAACTCATGTCCATCAAGTCGGTGATGTCATCCAGCCATCTCATCCTCTGTCGTCCCCTTCTCCTCCTGCCCGCAATCCCTCCCAGCATCAGAGTCTTTTCCAATGAGTCAACTCTTCGCATGAGGTGGCCAAAGTACTGGAGTTTCAGCGTTAGCATCATTCCTTACAAAGAACACCCAGGGCTGATCTCCTTTAGAATGGACTGGTTGGATCTCCTTGCAGTCCAAGCGACTCTCAAGAGCCTTCTCCAAAACCACAGGTCAAAAGCATCAATTCTTTGGCACTCAGCTTTCTTTATGGTCCAACGTTCACATCCATACATGACCACTGGAAAAACCATAGGTTTGACTAGATGGACCTTCGTTGGCAAAGTAATGTCTCCGCTATTTAATATGCTGTCTAGGTTGGTCATAGCTTTTCTTCCACGGAGCAAAATATTGTTGCATAGAATAAGAAAAGACAACACTTCAAAATGATGATTTTGTTGATTTTTGGTCAGCTCATGAAGCAACCACTTATCAAGCTTTTTCACCTTTCCAATTTGCTTCAAATGTCAAACAACCACAGAATGGTCGACACTGAGTTCTTCAGCAGCTTCTCATGCAGTTGAAAAGGATCAGCTTCGATGGTCACTCTCAACTGGTCACTGTCAACTTCCAATGGCTGGCCACTGTGCTCCTCGTCTTCCAGGCTCTCATCTCCTTCACAAAACTTCTTGAACCACCAGTGCACTGTATGCTCATTAGCAGTTCCTGGCCAAATGCGTTGTTGATGTTGCAAGTTGTCTCCACTGCTTTATTATCATTTTCAACTCAAATAAGAAAATCGCTCAAACCTGCTTTTTGTCTAACATCATTTCTATAGTCTAAAATACATATAAAATAAATAGCAAGAAGTCATTAACACAGAAACATAAAGCAATAAATGTGCATTAAAATGATATATAACATAACCACATTTAATGAGTTGGGCAGGGAGGAATCAGTTGGTTCATATAAACTTAAAACTACGATTTATAAAACAATCCAGAAAGACCCACAATATAGCACAAGGAACTCTATTCAAAAAGAAAGTGTGATATGAGTACTGGGATAGACAAATTAACCAGATGATTGAACAGAGAGTCCAGTAACAGATGACTGCACATATGAACATTTTATTTATGACCAAGACAGGACTGTAAAGTAGTGGAGAAAGGTAGTCCTTCCAGTAAATGAGACTGAATCAACTGGATATCCATATAAAATGTATGACCTTTGCTTCACACCAGAAACAAGTATCAATTTCAAGAACATAATAGATTTTAATGTGAAAGGTGAAACACTATGCTCCCAAAAGACTATATAAGGGAATATTTTCATGATTTTAAAATAAGGACCAATTCCTTAAATAGGTCAAAAAAGCACTAACCAAAAAAGATGGAAAATGAACTAAATTAAATTTTAACAAAAGACTCAAATTAAGAGAGTTTTAAAAAACCAACAAACCGAAAAACCCCAAAGAAACAGCTGTGGAATGGGAGACAATAGATACAAAACAGATAACTGACAAAGTGTTCACATACAAAATGAAAACTTTCCACAAACCAATAACAAAAAGACAATCAACCCAATAAAAACAGTGGGCAAAAGAAGAACTGGCATTTCAAGAAAGAAAATAGCCAGTAGCCAAACATGAAAAGATGCTCATCACCATTAATCATGAAAATGCCAATTAGAACCATGATGAGATATTATAAGCACCTAACACAATGGCTACTAATGAAAGACTAATAATATCAAGTCTTTGAGAAGCAACAGTTTCTCAGACACTGCTACTAGGAGTGTAAATTAGTGAAGCCACTTTGGACATCTGTCTATCAGTATCCACTCAATTGGAAGGCACCTAGCAACTGCACTCCATGCTATATACCAACAGAAATACAAGCACATGTGCACTAAAATACATTGGTAACAGTAGATTATTTGTAATGGCCCCAAATTTGAGATAACTCAATTATCTATCACCAAATGTTAAAATAACTGCAGTATATCCATACAATGCAATACTAAGGACCAATAAACATGAACAAACTACAATTTCATGACATATCACCAAGAAATATCACAATCGTGATCAGCAAAAGAAATCAGACACACACACACAAAAAAAATGCCTACATGGTTCCATTTATATAAACAGCTAAAACATGCGAAATTCATCTATGGATTCAAAAGTCAAAATCATGGTCAGAAAATGAGAAATTATGATTGGGAGGGGAAATAAAGAGGCTTATGTGCACTGACAATGTTCTGTTTTCTAGATCCAGGTTGTGGTTTCATGAGTGTGCTTACCTTGTAAAGATTCATCAAGCTATACACTAGTAAGTGCACTTTCCTGTAAGTACATTATCCCTCCAAACTTTTTAAACTAAAAATGAGAGAAATTAAGTTGATATCTTTGAAAACAGAGCATATCCATCTCTTAGCATATATGGCCAATAAATTCAAACTCCAAGATAAGTTCAGCATATTATGTAAGAACCTGTACACATAGTAACATCTGGAGAAAAATTACAACTGCAGAAAAATTATGTTTTTACTAGGAAACCTCTTAATTTTAATAAAACAAGAAAAGAAAATTTTGCCACTACTCTCAAAGTCTTTGTGGTAAATGAAAGAATGACTACACAGTGCTCCTGAAATGGATAAGTTTACAACTGAATAGTTTAGTGACCACTTCAACTGATAACTTTTTCTCCAGAGGGAAAAAAAAAAAAACCTGATAATGCAAAGAAATGGACACCATATATACTTCACTTTTCATCTTAATTCCATCAAGAATAGTGATTTCACAAAAAGAAATCACTGGCTAATGAGTGTCAACAATCTGAGTTTGAAAAAAAAACTCAAGATTAGGGCTTTTTTTTTTTCCAGTCAGCACCATGTCAAACAAAAACCAGAGCAAGGAGGCCTTTGCAATAGTGGTGATCCCATGCTTCTGTGAAATGACTTAAAAATACTTAACAGAGTGCTACAGAGTCACTACCAAAAAAGTCTGTATTTCTCAAATATCATTTAATAAAAGCACAACATCACTCAGTCAATAAAGTTTAAAATATCTTTAAAATATTCACAACCAAAGTCTAAAAATTAATTCTATCTCTAACATAACACCACTATAAATATTTCAAGCCTCAATGCCTAAAATTCATGAATATTTTAGACAAAATGGTATATAGTACACAAAGAGTTAAACTCTATTACACCAATTGTGATTATGACCAGCTCAATTACCCCAGCACCTGGGTATGAAATAAAACTTTCTATGAACAAGGAGATCTCACCACATCTTGTTTTTGGGCTTCATTAAGTTTTTCAGTCAATTCTTCCAAAGCCCTTCTTGTTGCAGCATCCGACCTAGGCAAACAAACAAACAACAACAAAAAATTTAAGTCGGCTATTTGAGAAAATACACATAATTCATGATACTTACAATATCACACGGAGAAGGCAATGGCAACCCACTCCAGTACTCTTGCCTGGAAAATCTCATGGATGGAGGAGCTTGGTGGGCTGCAGTCCATGGGGTCGCTAACAGTCGGACACGACTGAGCGACTTCACTTTCACTTTTCACTTTCATGCATTGGAGAAGGAAATTGCAACCCACTCCAGTGTTCTTGCCTGGAGAATCCCAGGGACGGGGGAGCCTGGTGGGCTGCCGTCTGTGGGGTTGCACAGAGTCGGACACGACTGAAGCGACTTAGCAGCAGCAGCAGCACAATATCACAATATGTTATTACATAATACTCTGCGGCAGTGGGTCTCAGAGATCAGCAAACAGATGGAGGACGTGTTACAAAGAATCTGTCAATAGATCTGCATTGGAGCCCAAGAAGGCATTCCTACAGATTCCTAGGTGATGCAGATACTGCCCGTCTCGGGACTACATTTTGAGAAATAATGCTATACTACATCACCACCTTCACTAAAAAAAAAAAAAAAAAAAAGGAAAGGCTATAATCCTCAATTTAAATTAAGAAGAATGAAAGAGGTAAGGAGGACAAAACTCTTATCTCACACTCTCTCCAGCAATTCATCATCAAATTACATCTGAGATTACTGTACAAACTCTGTCCTCACTGACTTATCTCCCATTACCNCCACCTTCAAAAAAAAAAAAAAAAAAAAAAAAAAAAGGCTATAATCCTCAATTTAAATTAAGAAGAATGAAAGAGGTAAGGAGGACAAAACTCTTATCTCACACTCTCTCCAGCAATTCATCATCAAATTACATCTGAGATTACTGTACAAACTCTGTCCTCACTGACTTATCTCCCATTACCTTTTCCCATCAAATTAATAACACACATGACAAATAATCGAATAGTACAGGAAACTTACAAAGAAAAGCAGAGCCCTTTCTCTCTCGCATTTATCTGGTTCCAACCCCGCTGGCAACCATGCTCGCCTAATACATTCTTAATTACGTTGCTGGTTACTGTCATCATTTTCAACTCTAGAAATTTTCAACTCTGTTTTGAAATATTTAACTCACTAACACTGCTCTCCAATTTCAGATAAATTTATTACTATTTTCAGTTCTTTTATTAGTCACCTGTATAACCTACTTAATATATTTATACCCATTATGAACTATTTCACTATAAAAAATTAATACTTTCTCCTTACATTCTATCATGCTCACATTTTAGTCAGCTTCCTACAGGGATCACTAACTTTCTGGCACTTTTGTTTTTCTACTTTCCCATTATCTTTTGACCTTATTAACACATCACTGATATTTTTCTCCCACTTATTATTGAATCATCGTTTAAGAATCTACGCCATTCTTCTTAACTACATTCATCTCAAAGGCTACTTAGTTCCTGCTCTAAATCAGTGATTCATTCCTGGACCTGCTATATGGCTATCATGCTGGGAATTCCTTTCACTGAAGTCCTTGGTCAGTTTCACCATTTCTTACAACCTATATCTTCCTTTTTCTTTACTGTCATTTTATTTCACTTGCATGCCCTTAGTAATTCCTCAGAAAGAAGCTATCTTAAGTGATAGGCTTTCTTCACTGTACTGCCTTCTGGGCTTTTGTGGTTCCCCGTGCTGCTGGATTTCCCATCCCTGACGAGCTCTTGCCCTCAGGCCAGCTCTTCTCTTTATATAGCTTCTGAATATTGGACCTCCTAGAACTCCCTGTCCTTGATGCTCTCCCTACAGTTTCCCTCTGGATACCATCCATTATCATAGTTCCAAATACCACTTCTATATGCTGACCACTCATAAATTTCTCTAATGGAGACTTTTGCTTGGAGGTCCAGAGTAAATGTCTGGCTGTATTTCTTATATTTCCACTTGGATGTCTCACAGTTATCTGAAACCTAACGTATCCAAGGTCAAACTCTGAGTTTGACCTGAGTATGCTTCACCTACCCCTGGACATCCCTGGTGGCTTAGACAGTAAAGAATCTGCCTGCAATGCAGGATATCAGGTTCAGTCCCTGGGTTGGAAAGATCCCCTGGAGAAGGGAAAGGCAACCCACTCCAGTATTCTTGCCTGGAGAATCCCATGGACAGAGGAGCCCGGTGGGCTATAGTCCATGGAGTTGCAAAATAGTCAGACACGACTGAGCGGCTAACACTTTCACCTACCCCACCAGTCTTCCATATTTCAAAATGAGGAAAACAATAATTACCACTTCAGTAAAATTGTTTTAAGAAATAAACCTAAATCAACCTGACATGAAATAAGTGTGCAACACTATTTACTGGTGGCAGTAGTAATAAGCTAACAGTAAGGTCTTTAATTATTACTAAATTCCCTGCCTTCCTTATAGAGAAGAAGAAAACTTACACAGACTACAGTTGATATTCATAGATTTAACATTTATAGCTTTGACTTTTTTTGCTATAGCAACATAAAACTGGCATGTGGAATGATTTCATTAGCTAGAACAGGAATTAGCAAATGAATTTGGTAAATGAATTTCAATTAACTTTTTTTTCCCTAATCATTGCTGTATACAGATTGTGACTTTTGCAATGGGATAAAATGTTCCTTGAAAACTATGGCCTCTAGATAGCCAGTGGGAATTTGCTGTATGACGCAGAGAGCTCAAATCCAGTGTTCTGTGATAACCTAGAGGTGTGGGATGGGGTGGGAGGTGGAAGGGAGGTTCATAAAGGGGACATACATATACTTATGGCTGATTCATGTTAATATATGTCAAAAATCAATACAATATCATAAAGCAATTATCCTCCAATTAAAAATAAATTTAAAAAGAGCAAGAAAAATATGGCCTCTAAATGATGAAAATAAAGACAGAGAAGAAATCTTAAATAAAGTGATACTTCTTGGGACAACACAGAATCGACAAAATTGCAAAAACTGGGCAAATGTAAACAACTGGCTTTTGAAGATTTCAACTTTAAGATAAAATGTCCGATTCTACAATGGCTCATTCTACATTATGTTTGCTCCAATGTTGGTCACTTGGTCTCAGGCTCTCTCTCCAATGCACTGGGTTAGCCAAAAAGTTCATTTGAGTTTTTCCATAAGATACTACAGAGAAACTCAAATGAACATTCTAGCTAACCCAATGTTTGCATATTTACCTCTTTACTAATATCTAACAACATCTCTCTCCATAATGCCAGCATTCCATTATAATTAAAAAAATGTTTTTAAAGTATTAAATTAACTTGTCTAACACTGAGTCATGATATATTGCAAATTCAAAGGGTTTTGAATGGTTCTATTAGTATACTTTAAAATGTGAGTATAAAAACACAGTATTTTTTTGTAAACTCATGTAAACATGTCAGCTAGAGAACCTGCTTTATTCTTCTAAAAATTAATTCCTCAACAAAAATCATTTTCAGCTTTTACCGGCTTCTTCTGGCAAGTTCCCGGTTGAAATCATCTCCAAGGCGAACTTGTTCACTGCTGAGGTCTCGGAGGGACTGATGAAAAGCATGAAACTAAAAAAAGCAAAACAAAGTTATCCATTTAGGATTCTGTTGAATTCTTCCATGAAGATTCACTGAAAGTAAGAGAGGAGAACTTGTTCTTTCCAACAATACACTAATTTTTATAATGTTATCAAGACATAATAAAACAAGTGTCTATTCTAAAAGATATAAAATATTCTTTCCCAAAGAAAAGCTTTTAAAACCATGCGCAACATTGATCATTACATGCGCTATAATGCAGTATTTCACTCTTGACAGACACTCGAGTAAAGTGGTTCAGAACCTTTTCTGTAAACAGTACCGCAGCAAATATTTCAGGCTCTCGGGCTATATGGCGTCTGTCACAATGACACAACTCTGCCATTACAGCGCAAAAGTAGCCATTAAACACATGAGAGTGACTATGCTACACCAAAGTTTTATTCAACTAAACCATGTGCCTCAGTGTACCAACCCATGTTGCCAAGAAACCCTTGCCCACATGCACCAGGAACCACGGACAAGAATACGTGGAGCAGCACTGTTCATGACGGAAACACTGAAAACAAAAGTCCATTAAGAATGGAATGGAGACAAACTGCAATATAGTCTTCCAGTGGAGTATCACACAGCACTGAAAATGAAATGATCGAAGCTAGCTACACTTCAAACACAAGCATCAAGTGAAAAAGGCCAGTTAGAAAATGCACACTGCACTATCCCACCTATCTAAAGCTTAATGCAGGCAATACTAAGTAAGACACAAAGAGTGAAAATGGTGTTTTTTAAAATCAAGAGAATGATTAATACAGAAAGCAAATCAGTTGATAGCCCTTGGGGAAGTGAGGAGTGTTAAAGAGGTTTTGGGTGTACTATAATCCTCTACTTCTTGGTCTGGGTGGTGGTTACATGGATTTTTCATATTATTGTACTTCTAATGGTAAATAGGTATGCTATACACGTAAGTGTAGGCTATACTTTACAACAAAAAAGTAAGCGATACAGACTTGTAGAAATACCAAATTGCTTCTTTCAACAAACGTACACTGAGCAGATGAGTGCCAGCAACTGTGCTGGGAACAAATGGCTCTGAATTTATGTAAGAGACAGACATGTAAGCAGAAGCACAAACGCGGCACTGGGGCGCTAGGAAAGCACGCAGTCACGTGGAGCTACAGGTCATCTAAGACGTGGACTGAAACAAGGCAGAACTAGTGAAAGGAGCAGAGCTAACACAGAAGATGAGCAACAGGCCATTCACTGAGGTTTTGCCATCAGGATTTTCCAGTTTTGCAAAGCAGAATCCGAGGACCCATCTTTGACCCCTCCTTTACACTCATTTCCACTCTTTCCAAATGGTCATCTGATCTTCAAGATCTTTCATTTTATCCACCAAATAGTTTTTAAGTCTACTGCCCTCTTTCCAACTCCATCTACCTCCAACCAAGTGACCATCAGCTCACACCCAGAACACAGCAGCATCCTTCCTACTGGTTGGTCCACACTGACTTCACTTTCTAGAGCCAGGGTGATTTTTTCAGTTATTGTCATCTCCTTACATGGTTGTGCACAGTATCAGTTTCACACTTCTTTAGCCACATGGCCTTCTATAAATTACATATAGCTGCTCTCTTCCCTCCTGCCAAGCTATCTGTTGTACCTCAAATGACTCTTAATCAACTTTCAAATCTCAGCTTAATCAGCCTTTCTTTGGGAAGGCTTTCCTGATTGGAGTAGGTCCCTCTACAGAACACTCCCACAGCCCTATGCTTTTTTCTGTTATAGCATGCATCTCAGATCATAATTTTGGGTGTATTTATATACTTTTTGATTAGTATTAGCTCCGTTTCTAAATTGAAGTTTCATGAAAAGGCAAGCTTTTTGCTCATCACTGTTTCCAGGACAGAAGCACTAAATAAATAAAATGAAAGACTGAGTAACTTTAGGACATTGTTCTCTGCTCTAGGTTTAATCACATAATCAACACTAGTAGTCAGTTGCAACTACCAAAAAATAATAGTCAAGGAAAAGTTTCTACAAGGTGTCTTCTAAAGGACTTAGTCCTTTTATCTTTTTATCTTATGCTATAATAAGCACAAAATACAAACGAGTATCCTAACAAACTGTGAGCTCTCAATCTTAAAACTACCAAAACAAAGACGTCAAAGTCAGCAATATCTCCTCAGTTCAGTTTAGTTCAGTCGCTCAGTCGTGTCCGACTCTTGCAACCCCATGAATCGCAGTACACCAGGCCTCCCTGTCCATCACCAACTCCCGGAGTTCACTCAGACTCACATCCATAGACTCAGGGATGCTATCCAGCCATCTCATCCTCTGTCGTCCCCTTGNTCCTCAGTTCAGTTTAGTTCAGTCGCTCAGTCATGTCCGACTCTTGCAACCCCATGAATCGCAGTACACCAGGCCTCCCTGTCCATCACCAACTCCCGGAGTTCACTCAGACTCACATCCATAGACTCAGGGATGCTATCCAGCCATCTCATCCTCTGTCGTCCCCTTCTCCTCCTGCCCACAATCCCTCCAAGCATCAGGGTCTTGTCCAATGAGTCAACTCTTCGCATGAGGTGGCCAAAGTACTGGAGTTTCACCTTCAGCATCAGATCCTCCCAGGACTTTAGGATGGACTGGTTGGATCTCCTTGCAGTCCAAGGGACTCTCAAGAGTCTTCTCCAACACCACANGTCAACTCTTCGCATGAGGTGGCCAAAGTACTGGAGTTTCAGCTTGAGCATCAGTCCTTCCAAAGAAATCCCAGGGTTGATCTCCTTCAGAATGGACTGGTTGGATCTCCTTGCAGTCCAAGGAACTCTCAAGAGTACTTTCCAACACCACAGTTCAAAAGCATCAATTCTTCAGCACTCAGCCTTCTTGACAGTCCAACTCTCACATCCATACATGACCACAGGAAAAACCATAGCCTTGACTAGACGGACCTTAGTCGGCAAAGTAATGTCTCTGCTTTTGAATATACTATCTAGGTTGGTCATAACTTTTCTTCCAAGGAGTAAGCGTCTTTTAATTTCATGGCTGCAGTCACCATCTGCAGTGATTTTGGAGCCCAAAAAAATAAAGTCTGACACTGTTTCCCCATCTATTTCCCATGAAGTGATGGGACTGGATGCCATGATCTTCGTTTTCTGAATGTTGAGCTTTAAGCCAACTTTTTCACTCTCCACTTTCACTTTCATCAAGAGGGGAAAATGCAAATCACAACAATGAGACACCACTACATACCTAAAAGAATGGCCAAGTCCTGGTGAGGATATGAAGCTGGTGGGAATGCAAAATGGTATAGCTTCTTTGGAATACAATTTGGCAGTTTCTTACCAAATTAAACATACTCTTACCCATATAAGCAGGCAATCATGCTCTCTGGAAGTTACCAAAGGAGTTAAAAACACATGTACACAAAAACCTTCATGTGGATGTTCATAGCAATTTTACTCATAACTGCCAAACTTGGAAGCAATCAAGGTCTTCTTCAGTGAGTGAATGGATAAACAGACTGGTATTGTACATCCAGACAACAAAATATTAGTCAGCACTAAAAAGAAAGCCATCAAGCCACAAAGAGATGGAAGAACATTAAATGCATATTAGTAAGTGAAAAAAGTCAATCTGAAAAGGCTATATACTGTGTGATCCCAACTACATGATATTCTGGAAAAGGCAAAACTATGAGAACAGTAAAAAGATCAGTGGCTGCCAGGAGTTGGGAGGGAAGGAGAAATAAATTGGGGTGGAGGAGGAGAAAAGATTTTTAGGAGTAGTGAAATTACTCTCTGATACTAGAATGGTGGATGCTTGTTGTTTAGTTGATCAGTTGTGTCCTACTCTTTCATGACCCCATGGACTATAGCCCACCAGACTCCTCTGTCTATGGGATTTCTCAGGCAAGAACCCTGGAGTGGATTGCCATTTCTTACTGCAGAGGATCTTCCCAACCCAGGGACCCAAACTGCACATCTGCTGCATTGTCAGGAGGGTTCTTTACTACTGAGCCACCAGGGAAGCCCATAATGGTGGAAATGTCATCACATATTTATCTAAACTGTAACAAAGTACAACAACAAAAGTGAACACTAATATAAACTTGAGATTTACCGTCATAATGATGTGTCAATATAGGTTCATCAACTGTAATGAATATACTACTCTGGCAGAAGGCAGTGCATTTATGGGAAATCTTGGTACTTGCCAGTTAATTTTGCTGTCAGCATACAAACTGCTCTAAAAAAAATAGAGTGTACTGGAAAAAAAAAAATCCATGTCCACTCAGAATTCAGAACATTATTTGGAAATAGATATTTGCAGATGTAATCAAGTTAACATAAAGTTATACTCGATTGGGGTAAGCCCTAAATGCAATGGCTCATGTCCTTAAAAGGACAGAAAGATGTAGAGACAAAGGACAAAGGCCCTATGAAGATGAAGGCAGAGATTAGAGTGACATGGCTACCAACCAAGGACTGCCAGCAACAACCAAAAGCTAGGAAGAGACAAGGAGGGATTTTTCCTGAGACTTCAGAAGGATCATGACACCTTGATTTCAGACTTCCAATCTCTTGAAATTTAGAAGAGTAAATTTCACACTTCCCTGATAGTACAGGTGGTACAGAAGATGCCTGCCAAGGCAGGAGACACAGGTTCAATCCCTGGTGCAGGAAGATTCCACATGCCATAGAGCAATTAAGCCCACCACAACGACTGAAGCCCTCACACCCTACAACTACCAAAGCCCTAGCACCTAAAGTGTGGGCTCCCTGACAACAGAACCCACCACTGTGAGAAGCCCATGCACCCCAACAAAGAGTAGCCCTACTCAATGCAACTAGAGAAAGCCCAAGTGCAGCAAAGACCTAGCACAGCCTAAATAAATAAAATAGTTGTCTAGCTACAGAATAAAACTGGGGAGTAGAGGTAGAGGAAGTTTTTTTTTTAAGTAAAAGAATAAGTTTCTGTTGTTCCTAGCTACCCGGTTTGTGACACTTTGTTATGAAAGACCTAGGAAAACAGAACAGTCTGTTGTCATGGACCTACCCCTAAATCATTCAACCTAAGTGTATAAATCCTATAATATTTACTTTCTAACATATTGCATTGTTCCCCACGACATGTGTTTCTCCCTCACTGCTCCAAGGAATAAACCCAACTTGTTAAACTGGTGGTCTTTGGGTACAGGGAATTAATAGCAGTAAAATTCTCAAAAGGTCCCAAACCACCAATTTTCTCCCTGTCCCCCAGAGTGACCCCTGAAGCCTGTGCCCACACCATACACACTTAATAAGCCTCCTTGAGGATTCTGACCACCAAAAAAAAGGAAAAGCAGGTTCAATATATATGTTTATTTTCTTTCTTTTAATCGTGTTAATTTCATATTTATCTTCTCTATTACTGAAGCATTTTGAATACAATGACATCTTATTGTCTATAGTATATATTCAAAAGGGTTTGATACAAATTCATCCTCAAAAAAAATGCTTAAAGAATGAAGGAATGACTGAATGAAGAAAAATAATGCTTTCAGTACCCTGAGAGAAAATGAAAACTTTACAACCCTGAGAAAATGAAAACTGCA
This sequence comes from Neotragus moschatus, assembly GCA_006410615.1. Lineage (NCBI taxonomy): Eukaryota > Metazoa > Chordata > Mammalia > Artiodactyla > Bovidae > Neotragus > Neotragus moschatus. Next base: position 96,897 of record SJYA01001109.1, read on the forward strand.
TTCAGCGCCAGTGGCAAAATGGGTAAGGAAACTTTCACTAGTTCTTTTGCTTGTTTTATATTGGTGAAATACTTTAACAATACACATGTTTATTTTCATGGTGAAGCCACTAGACTATAAGCTCCTTGGGGTCAGTGACCACGTCTGTCTTATTTAACAATTTATTCCAGTTCCTCAACCCAAATCCTAGAACAAGGGCAATTTATAAGATAAAGCTGTTTTCTAAATAACAGAACATTGGAGGAATGTTACCATCCTTACCTAATGAGGCCAGGTTCCGGAAGTTTTCCAGCATCACATCTCTGTAGAGGTTTCTCTGAGCGAGATTCAGCAGAGCCCACTCCTCTTGGGTAAAGTCCACAGCCACATCCTCGAAGACCACTGTGTCCTAAACATTCCACATACTTTTTTCAGAAAGGTACCAACTCCCCCAGCATATACAGGAGGGTGAATAAGGCTGACACTACCGGGGAACTGAGAATCAACTCAGAGGAAGTTCAGAAGATTCTTTTCTCCCAAATATCTACCCTAAGATTCAGTCATCAGATCTTTCTCATTCTAGCTAAGCATCCTGACTGATCAAATTCTGTCTCATAGATTTAACAACATTTTTGAAACACTAAATTTATCTTTCCACTGTTTGATGGTGACCAGTTCCACTCTTACAATAATCAAAAACATCCAGAACATATTGCAGAAATAAGATAAATGCTCTAAAAATGAAATAATTTCCACATTAAAAGAAGAAAAAAATCCCTTGTTAGAGGGACTTCCCTGGAGGTTCAGGACTTAAGACTGTGCCTTTCAATGCAGGGGATGTGGGTTCAATCCTTGGTTGAGGGACTAAGATCCCATATGGCTTGGGGCCAAAAAACCAAAACAGAAAACAGAAAAAACAACTGTAACAAAACATTTTACTGGAAAATAGAAAAACTATTGAACAACAACAAAAAAAACTATTAAAAAAAAAAGTCCTTGTTACAGAAACAAGTTCACCTGCTTCCTTATTCCCCACCATAGCAATCAGCACAACACAAAACACTAGATAAAATTTGGATGAGGTTTAAATCCCTCCATATACCTGGAGCCCAGAAGTCAGCAAGAAGCACAACATTCAACCCAGGCCCACAGTCAGTCATATTTTCTTACACTCTAGGCCAGGGAGCTGTAAATTATTGAACATGAACTAAAATCAGCCTATCACCTGTTTATATAAGTAAAGTTTTACTGGAACACAATAAAACATTTATTTATACACTGTATATGGCTGCTTTCACACTAAAATGGCAGAACTGATGGGAAATCCCTGTCAGTCCAGTGGTTAGGAGTCCATGCTTTCACTGCTGAGGGCACAGGTTCAATCCCTGGTCAGGGAAATAAGATCCCACAAGCTGCCCAAAACAAACAAATAAAAAACAATAAAACGCCAGAACTGAGTAAAATAGAAACTATGGCCTAAAATGCTTACTATGTGACCCATTGTAGGAATAGGTTGTTGATCTCTCCTCTAAATTTAGGACATAGATAACCTGATGGAATTGAAATATTCTTTTGGAGAATTATTAGCTCTTACTTACCTGTATCACATTTTTCTGCAACTCAGCAGCTGTTCTCTCCTCCTCCATGTTCCCTTCATGAAGAGACACAGAGTATTGAGATGTTACAACTGAGACAGGAGAAAGAAGACGAGAATCTGGGTGTCCCCACAGTCTCCACAATCAAGACTGTGGATTCAGCAGCACATCTGTTATGAGTGATCATTCTCCTCAAAACACACACACACACATGCAAAACCCCTGCATACCCAAGCAAATACATTTGATCTTGTGAGAAAATGGAGCAAGAAAAAAATAATAATAGTAACTTACTTACAAAACAGAACGTGACTCACAGACATAGAGAAGGAGCTTATGGTTGCCACAGGGAAGGACAGGGGAAAGGGATAGTTAGGGAGTTTAGAATGGATATGTACACACTCCTATATTTAAAGTGGATAACCAACAAGGGCCTACTGTGTAGCACATGGAACTCTGTTCAATGTTATGTGGAGGCCTGGATGGGAGGAGAGTTTAGGGAAGAATGGATACATGTATATGTATGGCTGAGTGTCTTAGTTGCTTACCTATCACAATATTGTTAATTAGCTACACCCCAATACAATATAAAAAGGTTTTTTTTTTTTTAAGTTGGAGCAATTTTATCTCCTCCAGAGCTAGAAACAGTCTTCTTACTCTTGTAGATCATAAAAAAAAAAAGGGGGGGGGAGGTTAAGAGTCCATTTTGTAAGTGAGTCAGCCAGAGTCTAAAAAACTTGGCTGTCAATCTGCCCATGATAATGAAAACATTAAAAATATAAGAGAATGCCTTCAGTAGCAAGAATATACATTCCATCTCAAAAGAAAGTGTGACTTGTATGCCAGATCTCCAAGGGTTCCAGACCCAATATTTATTTCTGCACTGCCTGGCAGGCCAACATGTATTACTACTCAGTCTCTAACTATGAGATCTTCCCCCTCCGAGGGCTGCAGGGTCACCAAAACCTGGTTTTTGAGAAACAGCACAACTGACTGAATTTTACATGCAGGTGGCAGAGAAGACATCTCATGTTAAATTTTGCCTGTACAGGAGATATAGTCACAGCATAACAAGAACACCTGAAGTGAAGTTGGCATGTGTCATCTCTGAAAGTAGCATCCACAGCACTAGTGCATGAATTTCAAATAATGAAAACACAGCAGTCTCTCTCACTTTAGTGGACCATATATGTATTATAGAGCCAGTAGAAACTTAAGCCACTTAGACATGTGTTCAGTGTTATCCAGTTAGAAAGCTAAGGGAAGGTGTGTATCCGGGTGTATTTACCTTCAAAGCTAAATGCCCAAAGAGTGTGTTTCTGAACATATACCTTATAATATAGTTGTCAGTGAGGCCCCTATGCCCTAACATTACTGGGGTCTAGCCTAGAATGCTGTCAGGCACACTATGGAGAGTAAACAAATAAAGTATTCCCTTCGACTCTTTTATCTTTGAGCTCCTTCTCTTTTTTTATTAATTTATTTTTAATTGGAGGGAAGACTTTTCAGAGTCCCTTGGACAGGAAGGAGATCAAATCAGTCAATCCTAAAGGAAATCGACCCTGAATACTCATTGGAAGGATTGATGCTGAACCTTCAATACTTTGACCATCTGGTGCAAAGAACCAACTCATTGGAAAAGACTCTGAGGCTGAGAAAGATTCAGGGCAAGAGGAGAAGAGGATGACAGAAGATAGATATCAGCTAGATGGCATCATTGACTCAATGGACATGAGTTTGAGCAAACTCCGGGAGATAGTGAGGGACAGGGAAACCTAGCATGCTGCAGTTGGACACAACTTAGCAACTGAATGCTTCCCTGGTAGCTCAGCTGGTAAAGATCTGCCTGCAATGTGGGGAAGACCTGGGTTCGATCCCTGGGATGGGAAGATGCGCTGGAGAAGGAAACGGCTACCCACTCCAGTATTCTGGCCCAGGGAATTTCATGGACTGTATAGTCCATGGGATCACAAAGAGTCGGACACGACTGAGCGACTTTCACTTTCACTAGTGACTGAATAGGAGACTAGTGAAAGTGAAAGTCACTCAGTCGTGTCCTACTCTTTGGACTGTATAGTCCATGGGGTCGCAAAGAGTCGGACACGACTAAGCGACTTTCACTTTCACTAGTGACTGAACAAGAAAAGGCAATGGCAACCCACTCCAGTACTCTTGCCTGGAAAATCCCATGGACGGAGGAGCCTGGTAGGCTGCAGGTGATAGGGTCGCTAAGAGTCGGACAAGACTGAGTGACTTCACTTTCTTTTTTCACTTTCATGCATTGGAGAAGGCAATGGCAACCCACTCCAGCATTCTTGCCTGGAGAATCCCAGGGACGGCAGAGCCTGGTGGGCTACTGTCCATGGGGTTGCACAGAGTTGGACACAACTGAAGCGACTTGGCGGCAGCAGCATCAGTGACTGAACAACAAATGCTTTACAATGTTATGTTGGTTTCTTCTATATATCAATGTGAATCAGTTACAAATTACATATATTCCCTCCCTCTTGAGTCTCCCTCTCACCCATGTCCATCCCACCCCTCTAGGTTGTAACACAGCAGCAAGCTGAGCTCCCTGTGCTATATAGCAGCTTTCTACTATCCGTTGTACACATGGTAGCATATATATGTCAATGCTACCCTCACAATTCATCCCACCGTCTCCTTCCTCCACTGTATCCACAAGTCCATTCTCTACATCGCCATCTCTATTCCTGCCCTTGAGCTCCTTCTCTTGACTAAGCCCTATGTCTTCAACAAGGATGCTCCCCTTAAGGTCCCTACCTCCTGCTCTTTCATCTCATATTTATTTAGGTAATATTTGCCCTGTCCAACTATGTGCAGTCATAGGAGACACAGCACTGAACAAAATAGAAAAACCCTAAAGTACTTGGGTCTTATAATTGTTTTAAGGAGGACCAGTAAATTACCAAAATATTATCAGGTGATGGTAAATGCTATATAAAAATATATCACATTACAGGGATAAGGAGATACACATTTATCTTTAGCAAGTCAGGACCACTTATGTGACAGGGTAGAAGCAGGAAATTAAAACAACTGTTTTAGGACTTCCCTGGTGGTCCAGTGGTTAAGAATCTGCAGGGGACAGGGGTTTGATCCCTAGTCCAGAAAGATTTTACATACCACAGGGCAACTAAGCTGTGCACCACAACTACTGAGCCAGCACTCTAGGGCCCTCACACTGCAACTACTAAGCTCACATGCTGCAACTACTGAAGCCAGCACACCTAGGGTCTATGCTCTGCAATGAGAAGCCAACACCATGAGAAGCCCAGGCATTGCAAAGAAGAGTAGCCCTGACTCGCTACAACTAAAGAAAACCCATGCTTAGCAATGGAGACCCAGTGCAGCCAAAAATAACTCTTTAAGAATAAATAAATAGAACAACTGTTTACAATAACACAAAAAATCAATGGCTGGTGTGGCACATATATTTATGCACAACTGACCCTCAAACAATTGCAGGGGTTGGGGTACCAACACTTCAGCAATGGAAAATCTGAGTTTAACTCATAGTCAGCCCTCAGTATCCAAAGATTCAACCAATGGCCCATCCTGTATTTAATTGTGAAGAAAAAAAAAAATCTGCATATAAGTGGACACATGCATTTCAAACCTATGTTGTTCAAGGGTTAATTGTATTTATAAATATCATCAGTTCCTATAGAAGAAAAATTAGTAATGATAGGTTAACCATTGACATATAATGGCAAAAAAAGAACTGCATAAAGGTGTAAATATATATATATATGACAAAATTAATGATATTTTTTGGAGAAGAAAATGGAAACCCACTCCAGTACTCTTGCGTGGAGAATCCCATGGACAGAGCAGCCTGGCAGGCTACAGTCCACAGGGTTGCAAGTGTCAGACACTACTTAGTGACTAAACCACCACCCATGATATTTTTAAAAACTTAAAACAGAATCAGAAAAGCTAAAATGGCAATACTACTCAAAGCAACCTACATATTTATTGCCATCCCTATCAAATTACCCATGACATTTTTCACAGAACTAGAAAAATAATACTAAAATTTATATGAAATCATAAAAGACCCAGAATTGCCAAAGCAAACCTGAGGAAAAAGAATGAAGCAAAAGGCATAACCATCCCAGGCTTCAGACTACTACAAAACTACAGTAATCGAAACAGTGTGGTATTTGCACGCGTGCACACACACACACACACACACACAGGCATACAGATCAATGGAACAGAATAGAGAGCCCAGAAACAAACCCATACTTCTATGGTTAATTAATCATCAACAAAGGAAATAAGAATATACAATGCATAAAAGATAATCTCTTCAGCAAGTGGTGCTGGGAAAGCTGGACAGCTGCATGTAAATCAAAGAAATTAGAACCCACTCTCTCTCATGGAAAAAAGGGAATCCTACTACCTATTGGTAGGAATGTAAACTGGAACAACCATTGTGGAGAACAGTATGTAAGGTTTCTTAAAAAACTAAACACAGAACTACCATATGATGCAAAAATCCCACTCCAGGGCATATATCTGGAGTAAAGCAATTCAAAAAGATACATGCATCCCTATGTTCAAAGCAGCACTATTCACAACAGTGAAGTCAGGTAAACAACCTAAATATCCATCAGTGGAGGAATGAATAAAGAAGATGTGGTACATATATAAAATGGAACACTATTCAGCCATTAAAAAAAGAAAGTAATAATGCTATTTGCAGCAACACGGGTACAGCCAGAAATTATCACACTAAGTGAAGTAAGTCAGAAAGTGAAAGACAAATATCATATGATATCACTTATATGTGGAATCTAAAATGTGGCACAAACAAGCCAATCTACAAAATGGAAAAAGACTCAACAGATATAGAGAACAGATTTGTGGTTACCAAAGGGGAGAGGAGATAGGACAGGGATGGACTAGGAGTCTGGAATTAGTAGATGCAAACTATAGAATGGATAAACAACAAAGTTCTATTGCATAGCAAAGGGAATTATATTCAATATCCTGGGATAGACTATAATGAAAAAGAATATACTATAAAAAAAAAAAAAAGAATGTGTATACATGTGTAAGTCATTTTGCTGCAGAGCAGAAATTAACACAACATTGTAAATCAACCATACTTCAATTTAAAAAAATAAAGTGAAAAAGTTAACAAAATAAAACCATAAATACAAAACCTGTTTACATCCAGTCATTAAAGAAAAAAAAAAAAATAGCAGTTTAGAACATACCTACAAAGGAAACAGAAGCTATCGACTTTNCAGAAATTAACACAACATTGTAAATCAACCATACTTCAATTTAAAAAAATAAAGTGAAAAAGTTAACAAAATAAAACCATAAATACAAAACCTGTTTACATCCAGTCATTAAAGAAAAAAAAAAAAATAGCAGTTTAGAACATACCTACAAAGGAAACAGAAGCTATCGACTTTTACAGACAGGTTCACCAAACAAGTAAAGGATTCATAATTCCATTTTTTTGTTTTTGGTGTTTTCATGTGTATTTCCAAGACCAGAAAGGGACTCAAAACTCAAATATACACACACACAGATGAAAGATCTCACTCGTATACACAGGGGCAAAATATTAAAATATTAAGTGCAGTCCAGGAATTGATAATAAGATAGTAATCACAAACTAAGTTCATTTCCTCCTAGGAATGATGGGTGGTTAAAATGATTTATATAGTTAAAACGATAAATATAATTCACATCAATAGAAAAAGATCATGTGACTTATCCCCTTCAATACAAAATAGTGACTGATCTCTATCAATACCCATTGATGATAATAATTTAACCCACTAGGACTAGAAGGAAATAGTCTTTAATTATAAAATATATATATTATCTACAAACACCTAGAGCAAACATCCTATTTAATAATTAAGTGACAGAATACCCTCTGGGATCAGGAACAAGGCAAGGATGCAATTTATATGCTTTTCTACATTGAACTGAAAGTCCTGGCAAATGCACTAAATAAACAAAAATATAAGATACAAGGAATAAAAAGGAAAACGCTAAAACTGGAATATGATCACATTTCCGCTGTGAAATTTTTTAAAAATCTATGGATAATTGACCAACATTCAGAGCGGCAACTGGCAAACGGGGGTTAAAAAGATACTAAGTAATCAGTTCACTAGTCTGTAGCTGAATATAATGTAGCAAACTAACTTGCACAATCAGAGAAAAAGAAAAAACAGGTTAAAATGTATCTCTTGCACGTGGAAGGGAGATGCAGACGGAGTTAAGCAAATGTCACCCCGCACTCACGGAACAAACCGAAATCCACAGATCGGCGCAGAGATGAGGTGGAGGCTCACGTCCCCGTGACCCGAATGGCAAGGATGCTTTTCCTTTCCAGAAAGAGAGCAGAGGATGCTTTGGGAGGCCGATTAAGTACGAGAATGGCTCTTCAACTCTTGCCTGCAGCCGATTCACCCCGACTGCTGCACCCTCACAGAGTTCCTGATTTAGTGAGTCTGGGACCAGCCGCGGCTGCTACAGACCCCGGGAGCGGCAGCCTTTTGACCACAGATCCCAAGACCGAGTTCTCCACCTCCCGAGCACCAGACTTTGGGCCGGCTGGGTCGAACTGCATGGGAAAATTTCTATCAGATTTACACAGAGATGCAAGACAACAAGGCCACCAGCTCGCGCACGCGCAAAAGCGTCCTGCTGCTTCCGGTTTCCGAGCTACGTACAGCGTAAGGGGCGGGGTCTCCGGAGCTGGGAAATTGGGGAGGGCGGTAGCAGCTTCCAGAAGCCAGCGGAGAAGTGCTAGTTTCCTCCAGGGAGAGACGAGACTGGGTCTTGGAGCCGGGTCAGGCGAGGACTTGACGTTGGATGACGCTGGAGCAGGACCAGGCCCGTGGCGGGGCTTGATTGACTAGGCCTGTGGGGCGGAGCTGGGACGCGACCAGGCCAAGGGGCGTGGCTTAGTCGAGTATTCCCACGTGGGATCTTAGTTCCCCAATCAGGGATTGAACCTCTGTTCCCTGCATTGCAAGACAGAATCTTAACCACATGCTTAACCACTGGACCACTAGAGAAGTCCCGAGGTAGTAGATTTTTGCTGAGCCCGTGTATGACTTCCATCCTTGCCACCGTGGCTACTTTGTTCCAGAGCCCACTGGGGAGACAAGAGCAGCTGGAAAAGGAAGCTTACTGGTATCCACAGAACCAGTTATCCTATTGTCATAGTCACTCTGAAGATACAGAATGGAACCCCCACCCCAAACTTTATTTGCATGTCAAGATATTATGCCACACACACATACACCAAGAGGGTGTGAATATGTTTAAAACTTACATTACAAATGACCCTTGGGTCAGCAAGGTAAAATAACTCTACTTGTGAAATGCCATCAAACATCCAGTTTTTTAAGACACTTGAGACATATTCTTCACCATTAATTTCTCTCAGTCTTCCATGGACCTTTCTTGGAGCAATAAAAAGTTCTCAATGGTGGGGTTTACCAACCATATGTTTCCACGTTCTCTCCCACTCCCGTCTTTTTCCTCCCAACCTTGCCTGTCTCTCTGGGACCCTTAATACTCAACACATCTTTCTCAGTTCTTCATCCTCACTAACCTATTTAGATGAGAACTTTTGATTCAATGAAGAGCCACTATTAGGTTCACACTTGAAAGATTTTTTTTTTCCTTCTTTAATCTCTCAGGCTCTGATGTCCTAATATACTAATTTATGTTGGCTTCCCTTAAAGACCCTGCACTCATGTTTCTCCAACTCACTAATTAGTTCAGTTTTCTGATTTACTTTTCTCAATAACTGACTTCTCATCTACAGATGTGAAGGAAAGAAAGATTATAGACCTATATGAATCAGTATAAACCCCACAATGCCTCTGCAATTGCACAGTTCTAGCAACCACTCCAGAAGTCTGGGAATTCCCATGGTCANACTTTTCTCAATAACTGACTTCTCATCTACAGATGTGAAGGAAAGAAAGATTATAGACCTATATGAATCAGTATAAACCCCACAATGCCTCTGCAATTGCACAGTTCTAGCAACCACTCCAGAAGTCTGGGAATTCCCATGGTCAGAAGGGCCTGGTGGGCTATAGTCTATGGGATCGCAGAAGAGTCAGACATGACTTATCAACTAAACAACAATCTCAAAGAACTAGAGGCACTATGACTTATTGTTGCAGATTTCATAGTCATTTCATAGTACTCATTCCTTGTACTAATCTCTGAAACACTCCTACTCTCTTTAAAAAAATTATTATAAGGGGAATTATTTTGTAAAAAAGAAATTAAAGGTTATAAATTCTATCATGTGCCCACATTTCCTGTGGCCCCCCAACCCAACTGCCATTCTGGCTTCTTTACTTCTGAAATCAGCATTCTTCCCAGTAGTAGGTCTCTATTCCGCTTTCTCTAATATTCCTTTATATCCTGACTCCAAATACCTTTTCACTTTAATATGACAAAACCATACACCTGGAAGTGTGATGTCACAAGTCTTCACTAACATCCCCTCCTACTTCTTCCAGTTTCTCAGCCATAATCTCCAAGCCTTTCAACCTCCCTATTCTTCTACTTTGATTCTGGGTGGTGATGTTATTGTTCAGTCGCTCAGTCCTGTCCAACTCTTTTCAACCCCATGGACTGCAGCTTTCCAGGCTTCCCTGTCCTTCACCATCTCCCAGAGCTTCCTCAAACTCATGTCCATTGAGTTGGTAATGCCATCCAACCATCTCATCCTCTGCTCTGAACTTTTATATTCACCTGATCTAACCTCCCCTCAAGAGAAATATTTTTATCTCTGGAAAACTTTGTTATCTAAAGACATACAGTTTCTGGGAATTCCCTGGTGATCCAGTGGTTAGGGATAAGTGCTTTCATTGCAGGGGGCCTGGATTCAAACCCTAGTCATGGAACTAAGAACTCGCAAGCCTCCCAGCCAAAAATAAAGAAATAAGACACAAAGTTTTTGAGGATAAATTATAATTAAATCAGATTTAGTAGGTTAATTGTATAGTTCATGATGTAACACTGAGAAACAAGTCCTCACACCAAACTGAATAACAGTTATTAAAAATTCCCTTTCCTGGGGACTTCCCTGGTGGTCCAGTGGTTAAGAATCTCCCTTCCAATGCAGGGGACGCTGGTTCATCCCTGGTAGGGGAACTAGGATCACACATGCTACAGGGCAACTAAGCCTGTGTGCCAATACTAAGATCCAATGCAGCAAAGTAAATACATCAATATAAACTAAAATAAATTTTTTTTAATTCCATTTCCTTTTGCTGAAAGACAACTTAGTTCAGTTCAGTTCAGTTCATTCGCTTAGTCGTGTCCAACTCTTTGTGACCCCATGAATTGCAGCACTCCAGGCCTTCCTGTCCATCACCATCAACACCCGGGAGTCCACCCAAACCCATGTCCATCGAGTCGGTGATGCCATCCAACCATCTCATCCTCTGTCGTGCCCTTCTCCTGCCCTCAATCTTTCCCAGCATCAGGGTCTTTTCCAATGAGTCAGCTCTTTGCATCAGGTGGCAAACGTATTTGAGTTTCAGCTTCNTCCTTCTACAGTGCGTGAAAAGTGAAAGTGAAGTCGCTCAGTCGTGTCCGACCCTCAGCGACCCCATGGACTGCCTTCCAGGCTCCTCCGTCCATGGGATTTTCCAGGCAAGAGTACTGGAGTAGGGTGCCACTGCCTTCTCCTTTACCATATGAGAGCCCCGTGAAGCCCCAAACCTTCAAAATATAGAAGCCTCTGGGAAGGAAGCCAATCGAGGCTGTTTTCCGTTAGTAGCCGCCGTTGGAATTGAATTTACGTAAGATGAGTTTTGACGCGTAGATTTTTTCTTCCAGGTATTCATCTAGAATTTCTCTTTTTTTTTTTCGCCCGTGCTGCACGGCTGGAGGTATTTTAGTTCCCCCACCAGGAGGGGAACAGTGGCCCACGGGATTGACAGTGCGGAGTCATAACCACTGGACCACCAAGAAATTCCCTTATCTTGAAATTTTTATCTTAAGAAAATTTGTAGTCAGTAAAATATCCATGAATCTAAGTTCATTATTTAAGATTTTGTCTGTCATTTTATATATATATAAAATGATGAACCATTTAATGGTAAGTTGCAGACAATGACTTCTAAGAATGAGGANAGAAATTCCCTTATCTTGAAATTTTTATCTTAAGAAAATTTGTAGTCAGTAAAATATCCATGAATCTAAGTTCATTATTTAAGATTTTGTCTGTCATTTTATATATATATAAAATGATGAACCATTTAATGGTAAGTTGCAGACAATGACTTCTAAGAATGAGGACTGCTGCTGCTAAGTCACTTCAGTCGTGTCCAACTCTGTGTGACCCCATAGACGGCAGCCCACCAGGCTCCCCCGTCCCTGGGGCTCTCCAGGCAAGAATGCTGGAGTGGGTTGCCATTGCCTCCTCCAATGCATTAAAGTGAAGAGTGAAAGTCAAGTCGCTCAGTCTTGTCCGACCCTCAGCGACCCCATGGACTGCAGCCTTCCAGGCTCTTCCGTCCTTGGGATTTTCCTGGCAGGAGTACTGGAGTGGGGTGCCATTGCCTTCTCGGAAGAATGAGGACAGTTTCCTACTAAGAACAAAACTCTATTGTACATCCAAGAAAATCAAAATTTATCCAGTTTTCCAAAAGTATATTTTATAGTTGTCTGGTTTTGGAGGGAGCTGGATTCAAATAAGGTTTGCACCTTGCATTTAGGTTTTACATCTGTTTTACCTAAAACATTTGCCAGTATTTTTGGTTCCTGCAGTCCAGGAGATTTATATTGAAAAATGTTGGCGTTCCTATATGGTGAAGTTTTCCTATAATTTCATGTAATTGTGTATCTCATAAAGTGGACATTGGGTCTAGGGTGTGTGTGCTGTCGTGTCTGTGTCTTTTGTGACCTCATGGACTGTAGCCCACCAGGCTCCTCTGTCCATAGGATTTCCCAGGCAAGACTATTGGAGTCGGTTGCCATTCCCTCCTCCAGGGGATCCTCTTGACCCAGGGTTCAAACCCAGGTCACGTGCCTTTGCAGGCAGGTTCTTTACCACTGAGTCACTTGGTACAGCCTGTAGTATCTAATACAAATGTAATATGATTTTAAAAATTTTAGTAGTCAAATTAGGAGAAAATGTGAAGTTATTTTTAATAATCTATCATAGCTAACCTAATTTACCCAGTTATTAATATATAACTATTGGTGAAATTAATGACCAATGTAGCTAATACAAAGTTATTAGTGAGAAATTTTACATTTCTTTTGTACCAAGTTGTTGGACTCTGATAGGTATTTTACACCTAAGCTCACCTCAGTATGGATGCTAAATTTTTATTAGAAATTCTTGATCTGTATTTAGCTTTCAGAAAATTGACTGTTGAAAAAAATATTTGGGGAAACCCAGATTGCTCCAAACATACTGAAAAATTTTTTTAGTAACTGAACAGTTTTATTTCTAAAATTTAATTAAAAGTGAGTAAAATGACAAATTCAGCCCCTCAGTCTCACTAGCCACATTTCATACTCACAATAGCTACACAGAACAAGACAATGACTACTGCATTAGACTGCAGGTTTAGAGACTTGAAAATTTCCTAGGTGATGTGTACTTCATGTTATGTCACATCAACAGGCACATAAATGCAAGTCGTCCAATATGTATTAGGAGTGCAAAGCGTTTAGTTTAGGTACCCATCTCTGTCTTGCACAATCACATTTTTCTCTGTGGTAATCTGTAGGTGATAAGCTTCTCAGGTGGCTCAGTGGTAAAGAATCTGTCCCAAGTGCAGCAATGCTGGTTTGATCCCTTTGTCAGGAAGATCCCCTGGAGAAGGAAATGACAAACCACTCCAGGATTCTTGTCTGGGAAATCCCATGAACAGAAGAGCCTGATGGGCTAATCTGTGGGGTCACAAAAGAGTTGGATATGATTCAGCAGCTAAACAACAACAACAACAATCTGAGGGTGATACTTGGCAACAGGGGAATAATCTGTTGCCCAACCCTTTCACCCAGTGGTTTTAGCATCACTTGTTGATCTTCACTTCCACCTATTTTTACACTGGGGTCTTGAAAAGTGCTTTTGTTGTTGTTGTTTTTTCTAATTCTTTTTCTTTTTTTCCAGATTTTTCCATTCTTTTGCTGTCAGTCTGTAAACAAGAGCTTTCTCTCCCCACTTCCCCTGCCTTCTCTGTTGTTTTTTTTTTTTTTTCCCCTTTCAGGGTTTCACAACATATTCTCCTATTTCTCTTTCTTTTTAATTTGATTCATGTGTCCTTTCAACACATCCCTATAAGTCTTTGAGCATCAACTCCCAGTTCACTTTGAACTTGACTGTTGCTGCTTAGTCACTTCAGTCATATCCAACTCTGTGTGACCCTATGGACTATAGCTCCTCAGACCGTGGAATTCTCCAAGCAAGAGTACTGGAATGGATTGCCATGCCCGCCTCCAGGGTATTTTCCCAACCCAGGGGTCAAACCCAGGTCTCCTGCCTGCATTGCAGGCAGAATCTTTACTGCTGAGACACCAGGGAAGCCCCAAACTTGACTGTTAACAGACTATAATCAATGATTTCTCCAAGAAGCCTGTTTCCTTGTAGACACTAAGGTCTGTATGATACATGGACTCAGTGCTCCTGGAGTTTAATTGTGTCTAGGCCTTTCAGTGGGTATCTAAAATCGATATTTTCAGGACTTTTCTGGTGGTCCAGTGCTTAAGACTCCATGCTGCCACTGCAGGGGGCACAAGTTCGATCCCTGGTTGGGGAACTAAGATCCTACATGCCACACAAAGTGGCAAAAAATATAAATAAATAAATAAGTAAATGCAGAGTTCCAAAGAATAGCAAGAAGAGATAAGAAAGCCTTCTTCAGTGATCAATGCAAAGAAATAGAAGAAAACAACAGAGTGGGAAAGGCTAGAGATCTCTTCAAGAAAATTAGAGATTCATGGGGTCGCAAAGAGTCAGACACAACTGAGCGACTAAACTGAATAATTTTATATCCTTCTTTCCATATAAATTGTATTGTGAACATACTCATATTATTCTTCAAAAACCGAATTAAAATACATCTTTTTTTACATCATAGGTTCATACTCATATTCCTAGTGAAAATTTTGGGCAACCCAGACTTGCTAAGTTAATCATTTCCTGCACACTATTTGATGATCACTGTCCAGTCATATTGGAGAATTAATAATCTTAGGAGTTCAGGCTTTTAAGACAGAGTAACCTGGAGAAGGCAATGGCACCCCAATCCAGTACTCTTGCCTGGAGAGTAGGATGGAGGAGCCTGGTAGGCTGCAGTCCATGGGGTCGTAAAGAGTAGGACACGACTGAGCGACTTCACTTTCAGTTTTCACTTTCATGCATTGGAGAAGGAAATGGCAACCCACTCCATTGTTCTTGCCTGGAGAATCCCAGGGATGGGGGAGCCTGATGGGCTGACGTCTATGGGGTTGCACAGAGTCGGACATGACTGAAGCGACTTAGCAGCAGCAGCAGCAGCAACCTGGATTCAGGCTCTGGCTCACCACTTCCTAAATGGTGATCTTGGACCAATTACTACTTCTGTTTGCACATAAATTGCCTCAACTATTGAATGACAGTAATAATAACTTGATAATCATATGAGCTTTCAATGTTTCCAGTACATAATGGGTACTCAGTAAATGGCAATTATTGATACTCATGTCGTCTACAGTTTCTAATGACTTTCACATAATATATAACTGCCATTTTCTACAGAGCAATGGCTAATAAATGATGCTTGATGACAAATCAGTAATGCCTACTGCTTAAAGATTGATGGCATGAGGCAAGACTCCCACTACTACTTAATCAAGAGAAATTGAACTGTCTTGAAGAGACTTCGGGAATAACATGTATAAGGCAGATTTCACTGTCAGATTCACAGATGCCAGCCCTTGATTTTTTCCCTTGTGACAAGGGCTTACTGATGCTCCTTTCAGAGACAGTACTTTACTGGCCTGTGAGCAGAATGTCTTTGTGGTCTGGGTCTATACAGTCCTGCTTCTGGGCTGTCTTAGGAGGGTGCTTAAGTATATAACAATATCCTGTTGTGTAAATCCTGGGACTTGGGGAGAAAGGGGTAAGTCTGCCCATTTTTGTGAGAGAAGTTCTGCTTAATTACATGATGAATTATCACTCTTAGCCAAAAAAAAAAAACCCCAACAATTTTACCTTTCTAGACTTTATCTGTAAAATGAAATTAGATTATTAAACTTTTTTTCCTCTTTATCAAAATCTATTTCTAATTTCAGGTGAGGCAAACTGTAGGGCATTTTATGGCAGCAGTATGTATGTGTTTACTTAGAATTAGTGTGGGGTGTTTCCAGGCTTGTGAGTATGGGAACTGTGGGCAGTCTGAATTCTCAGGTTTTGTTTCTTCTCCTTAAGGCTGTCTTTCTCAGGACTTTTTCTGTCTTTATGAAGAGAAGTCATAAGGGGAAAGGACTGTGAATGGATGTCTGACAAATTATTTTCAAGTGAGTAGGAAATTTATTCTATTCTTTTATAAAAGCAGATGCTTCTTCCTTCCAGGTAGATGTGTTTCCTTCTAGTGAAACAGTTTTTTTATTCCAACAGAACCTGCTTAGGGACTGAGTCCAAGTTAAATTTCCTCAGATCTTAGGGCCTTTCATTTACATAAGAGAATGATACCATCATCCCAGTATTTACTAATTCAATCTGATCGTCCATGCTGATTGTATGCCCTCGTTTTGCTATAATAGACAGGGATCTGACATGTGATTCTGAGAATTTGTGCTGTCACTGATGCATTTCCAGCATTTATTGTCTGTAATGTGCTCAGAACTATTGCTAATCCTATCACTAGAGAAAATTAAGACCAGAAGAGGTCACAATCTAGTTGTGGTGAGATACATCATTAAGAGAGAGAGAAGTGCTCTTAAGCTACATGATTGGATGAGTTCACTATGAATATGTCCAGGTAGAGAGGAGAAGGGGCTTGAGGACCATCAAGCCCTGGGGTTGATGGTGGGAGAACATGAAACCTGTCTAGGCTTTGGGTCTCCCTTCCTCTTTTTCAAGTGCACACTGATGGAGATGGCAACTGCCTGATGCCAGGATGTTTGTGATGGTGTAGGATCTAGTTGACCTTTGAGGTCACAGACTTTACAGTACAATGGCTTCCTCTTGAAAAATGAAGATCCGTCCATTGTACTGACTTTATTTTTTCTAGGATAAAAGGCTTAGGACTTCAAAATTGTGTATATAAACTTGAGCTTGGGTTTTAGGCAAAAGATAGGGAGTCTATTTTGTGAAAAATGAGAAAGAGAGAATGTGAATATGTATGCATTTTAGTTTTATTTTAAAGTTTACTGGTTTGATAAAGTTGACATGAACATTTTGTTGTTTCTCAAGTTATACCTGAGAGTATTTGGTATCCCTGAAGAGCAGACTCTCGGCCCCTTATTTATGGAAGTATTTGTCATCCCTTACATGTTAGTCTTATATCAGGCATCTTCCTCTCAGAGCAGGGCACCAGCTATGCAGACTTCATCTGATCTTTCAGGTAGAACTAAGAGGAAAGTTGAAGAAAATGGAAAGTTTTCCAAGAAGGGGAAAAGGCTAATTATTTATTTATTTATTTATTTGGCTGTGCTGGTTCTTCGTTGCTGTTCACAGCTTTCTCTAGTTGTGACAAGTGGGGACTACTCCTTGTTGTGGTTCACGGGCTTCTCATTTGGTAGCCTCTCTTGATGTGGAGCACAGGCTCTAGGCTTTCGGGCTCGGCAGTTGTGGCACATGAGCTAAGTTGTTCCACAGCAAGTGGGATCTTCTCGGACCAGGTACCAAACCCACATCCCCTGCACTGGCAGGTGGATTCTTATCTACTGTACAGCCAGGGAAGTCCAAAATTTTCTTCTCTTTAACTTTTCCCTCACTTTTGGAGACTTTCTTTTGGCCTGACATTTTAATTTAAATTTTGCATTTGCCTTAAGCTCTTTGTCCATTTCCTTTCACCTTTGTTTTCCTCCCTGGTGCTTTCCATTCATAGTCAGTTTCAACACTTATAGAATCATTTCTTAGTAAATCACCTACCAATTTGACCACAGCACCTTATCATGCCAAACTCTTAATCCAGCCAAACTTAATTTATTCTTTCTTTTTGTTCTAAAATATATTTTAAGTCAATATTTGAAAGTAAATACACATTGGCCTTCATTTTTAACACCTTCCTTCCATTTACTTTCCAATAACATAATTTTTTGTAATCTTATTTCAGATTGGGAGATTTGTCTCAATACCAGAAGGTCAGCACCTCAGTGGAATATTTTGAATGAGGAAAAAATCCAACGTGGTAGACATGGTAAGATTCACAAGGTATAATTCCTTCCCTTCCTCTAGTGGAAGATTAACAGTTCCATAAAATAGAAAAGCAGCATGATAACCATGACAGATATTTGAGGCTTGTGTCATTCAACTGTTTTTCAGCCTCTGAGCATTGTGAATTTGGCAGATATTTGAAATACCTCTCACAATATATTTCTTTACATAGAATTCACTTGGCTAAATATTCCCATATATGTCATTCTGATGAAGTTTTGGATAAATCATTTCATTTTGATCAACTATCAGCTCAACTCTATAATAGTCCTTATGAAAGTAAAGGCTACAACAGAGCTTTGTTGCAGAATGATCACTTCATTTTGCTTGAAAGCGGTGAGGCCTGGAACCATGCATTGCAGTGAAAATGAAAGAAAAAAACAAAAAACTTCAATCATACCAATTTGTTTCTTGTATATACTCTTATTTTTAAAGACTAATGATGTTACACATAAATATGGTCAGCTGATCTTTGACGAAGGAGCAAAGGAAATGGAATATAGAAATATAATTCTTTTCAACAGATGATGCTGGAACAGCCAGATATCCATATGCAAAAGAATAAATCTAGACACTGACCTTAACACTCTCAACAAAAGTTAATTCAAAATGCATTGCAGCCCTAGGTATTAAATACAAAACTGTAAAACTCCTTGAAGATAACATCGGCGAAAACTTAGAAGCCCTTGGGGTATGGCAGTACTTTTTTAAATATAACATGGAAGACATGATCCATAAAAGAAATAATTGATAAACTGACATTGTTAAAATTAAAAATTTCTGCTTTGCTGAAGGCATTGTCCAGAGAGTGAGAAGGCAAACACCGATTTAGACCAAATATTTGCAAAAGACAACTAATAAAAGACTCTTAAGACTCAACAATAAGAAAACAAATAGCTGGTTTAAAATGGACTGAGGCCTTAACAGACACAGCAGCAAAGAAGATATACAAATAGCAAATAAACATGTGAAAAGATGGTCCACATCATATATCACCAGAAAAAAGAGAGAGAGGGCCTTCCTGAGCTCTACTGTAAATACAAGCACACATACCCTTTAGTAACTTTGCCCTGGCCATCCATACTCATGCACCTCACTAGAAATCCAGAGCCTCTTGTTCCCAGAGGAAATGACAAGGCTGCACCCAACAGAAACACAGAGGGCAGGCTGCTTACTCATTGGGATTCAGCCTAGAAAGGAGAATTCACTGAAGAGGTTTATTCCATTGTTTTAATTTGGAAGGGAGGAGGTAGAAGGAAATTCCAGAGGGGGTCAGACAGCCCAGAAATTCAGACAAGTGGCATGTCTCTTCTCACGAAACTGCACTGCTCCCTGCTATAATCATTAACAACGTTTGGCCCTGACCTCAAGGTTCTTCCGCTTCAGGACCACCAAACACTGCTCCTACTTCTGATGGATACAAATATTTAGGATAGGAGTGGGGGACACTAATTTGATGTAACAGTAAGTCCTGAGGGTACCCATATAGATGACTTCCAGGTGCCAAGCAGAACCTGAGGCCAGGAATGATGAAGCTGGCATAAAACTATTGAACCAGATGTGAATTTCTCATTTGAATGAATCTCATTTGAGAACTGCAATTGAATGCTGAACCCATGGGGTCTAAGGACGCTGACTTTCTTCAGAGTCAAAAACCCCAGTATAGCTCACCAGGGGTTCTGCACCTGTGAATACAACCATCCATGAACTGTGTAGTACTCTAGTACGTACTCATTGAAAAAAAAAAAAAAAATCTACATATAAGTGGACCTGTTCAGATCAACCCTTGTTGTTCAAGGGTCAACTGTAATGATATATATTCATTATAGTATCATACAGGGTATTTTCACTGCCCTGAAAATCCTCTGTGCCCTGCTTATATATTCTACCACTCACTTTCACTAATCCCTGGCAATCATTGATCTCCAATTTTGTCTTTTCCAGAGTGTCTTATAGTTGGAATCATACAGTATTTAATCTTTCCAGAATGGCTTCTTTCACTTAATATATGTGCATTTAAGTTCTTTTCATGGCCTGATAGTTCATTCACTTTAGCTCTGGTAGTCTGTTGTTTATCTGTTCACCTTCTGAAGGACATCTTGACTGTTTCCAAGTTTTGGCAGTTATGAGTAAAACTGCTATAAACGTTCATGTGCAAAGAAAAGCTCCCCCCCCCCAAAATCAGAGCTTGCATGTGCTGGTTTTTGTGTGGTCATACGTTTTCAGCTTACTTGGATAAATATCAAAGAGTGTGACTACTGTATTACTTGGTAGGATTATGTTTAGTTTTGTAAGCAATCACCAAATTGTATCCCAAAGTGGCTGTACAGTTTTCTATTTCCACCAGCACTGAATGAGCTTTCCTGTTCTGCATCTTCACCAGTGTTTGTCATTATTAGTATCAGATTTTGGCCATTCTCAGATTTATAGTGGCCTGCCTGTCTCTGTCTGTCTGTCTCTGCAGGTAGCTTAAAGTCTGATCTAGACTCTCTGGTTATTTGTTTTTATTTTTTTATTTTTTTTTTTTTTTTTTGGCTGTTGACTAGATTTATTACGGTGATCATTTTGTAATATATATACATATTTCAAAACATTATTTATATAACTAAAACTGATAACAGTGTTATATAGAAATTACATCTTAATTTTTTTTAATTTTTTTTTTTCCATCTCAGGTGTACATGAGTTCCCAATCTTGAACCCCTCCTCCCACCTCCCACCCCATATCAACTCTCCGGATCATCCCCGTGCACCAGTCCCAAGCATCCTGTATCCTGTACTGAATATAGACTGATAATTCGTTTCTTACACGATAGTATACCTGTTTCNCTCTGGGAGTTGGTGATGGACAGGGAGGCCTGGCGTGCTGCAATTCACGGAGTCGCAAAGAGTCGGACATGACTGACCGACTGAACTCAACTCAACTGGTGGCTCAGTAGTAATGAATCCACCCACCAGTGCAGGAGACACGAGTTCAGTCCCTGGTCTGGGCAGGTCCCCCATGCTGCAGAGCAGCTAAGCCCAAGCACCACAACTATTGAACCCGTGTTCCACAACTACTGAAGCCCGTGCACTACAACTAGAGAGTAGCCCCTACTCACTGCAACTAGAGAAAGCCCACACAACAACAAAGACCCAGCACAGCCTAAAATAAATAACATTATTATCATTTTTATTTTTAAGCTGTAAGGGCCACACATTGCAGTGAATTGTTACACCTCTTAAGTCTCTTAATCAGCAAGAGTTCTTTCCTCTTTCTCCTCCAAACTGGATATTTCTGATTATGTCCTCTATATATCATTAACATGTCCTCTGTCCCCTCCTCTTACTCTTCTTCTATAAACTGCTAATTAGAGGAAAGGATTTGTTAGGATTTTTTTTTTAAGCAAAAAATATAATTGATATTGTCTGTTATTGCATCATATCAGAACTCATGGTGTCCAGGTGTCTCTTTTAAGATGTTAAAGTTTATCAGCTTGATCTTCCTTTATAAAGTTGCCCAGCACATCTATTTAGTCTTAACTTCAGGTTTCTTCTTAGTTACAAAAAATTGGGGGTGGGGGGTCACTTAATGGGGAAACCTGCTGCATATCACCTTAACCAAGCGATCAAAATTAACATCAGCAATCAGGCACACTGTCATCATATGCCTCCTGAAGTGATTCACTGAGGACAAGCATCAGTTACAAAATACATCATCCAAAAACAAACTTTGTGAATCTAACCATGAGAAAACAACAGACAAACTAAAACTGAGATGTAATCTATAAAACATTTGACCTGGGACTTTTCAAACCTGGAAAGATAAAGAAAGGCTGAGGGACTAGTCCAGATTAAAGAAGATGAAAGAAACAGTCTGAGGGCATAATTCTGGGTGGGAAATTTTAAAGTGGCTGCTGTAAAGGATATTATTGGACTAGTTGGTAAACTTCTGCATATGAATTGTATGTTAGATAATAAATATTAAATCCTGGTTTTGATCGTGTTAGGGAAAGTCCCAAGTTCCTATGACACTCTGAAATATATAGGAAAAAAGGGTCTGACACCTACAGTTTCCTCT
Source organism: Neotragus moschatus (assembly GCA_006410615.1). NCBI lineage: Eukaryota > Metazoa > Chordata > Mammalia > Artiodactyla > Bovidae > Neotragus > Neotragus moschatus. The sequence goes on from SJYA01001109.1 coordinate 118,948, forward strand.
CAAGTAGTTTCCTCTCAATATTCTTGATGAAACACACACACCCCTACAGAGAGGAGAAAGGAAGCGAATGTGACAGAACTTTAATAATTAGTAAAGAGTATAGGGAAGCTCATCATTTTTACACAAATTTTTACAACTTTTGAGTTTGAAATTTTTTCAAAGCTAGAAGTTAATAAATATTCCCATTCACTTTTCACCTAATACATTAGTAACCATTGATTCTCACTGCCTAAGTGCATTAATTAATGGTGACTTTCTACTTCTAGCATTTTCTTCATAATAAATGAAACTTAGAATAAAGTTTGTATGATTATTCTGGAAATAATTTTCCTGTATCACAACTATTTAGTAATAATAAAATGTTGTTCATAAAGAGGGGACAGGATGATACAGGCTTGATTTTTTTTTTTTTTTTTATAAATTTTCAGAATAACAAAATTATATCCTGGCCACCTCTGGCAGTGACCATTGACCGTTTTTTAGTAACATTATGGACTCATGGCTTTGTTTTATATTTGGTGTATTTCAACTGATTATAATCGTTACTTTTTATTAAATTGTTCCTTCGTAAGCCAGTGGGAACCTTTTTAAGTTTTCTCCTGTGTGGTAGATTCCTTCCTTTCTGGTATAAACTGTTCTAGGCTTATGCTAAACATTTCTTGTTTCACACTGAACATAGTTCCCAAAGGAGCCCTGGTTTCTTATACAGAGGAATTTTAACACTAGAGGACTCATTGCTCCTGAGTTGTTAGTGACTCTAGGCAATTTTGGTGGCTCAATCTAGGGAAAAGTTTTTAAAAAATAACATACTGTATTCCCAATTCCTAGTTGTTCTTGCGTAGGGAGATAAATTCTTTACTGTATTATGTGTATCTATATGTGCATTTGGGTGCATGTGGTTACTCTGAAGCTAGTATGAGGAAGCTTACAAGGCCTCTAAGTGTTGAATATCTGTCAGGCCCAGAATCTCATGGATTCTTCCTTCTTTTCTAGGTCTTCATGCTCAGAACCCTGCCAAGCCAGGAGGGAGACACACAAAAGAAAGAATGGCTGCAGGATTTCTGACAACCTGGTCACAGGTATGTGGGAAGTTACTCTTTCCAAAAAAACATCACTGTTCCCAAAGGGTACTTCTCTTGTCCATGATCCAGAACTTCACAGCCCAACCAGGCTAGCCTCAGGGTCCCTCGGTTCTTTGGGCTTCTTAGAATGGGAGAGAGAGAATGTTTAAGGAAAGGCTTCAATATTTGTTTTGTATTTCAGATAATCCCCCAGGGTGAGTGTTATTTCCATGTTCTGCTGGGTGCCATGAAGGAAAATAAAGACTTTTTTTCACTAGGAAAAACATTCATTTTCCAAGTATTTTTCTCATTCTGTAGTGGGTTCAATCTGTACTAGATCTTCAATAAGATTAGAAGACTCCTTGCAACCTAGTTGTGGCAATATCAGCTAAGCTGTGTTAGAAAAGCTTCTAAAAACCATGAGCCTGAAAGAGATGGTCCAGTGAGTGAAAACAGAAGTGGAAGGTTCCAAGAACTTGGGTGAAATGATGAGAGGCCTCTGAAGAATGTCTGAGCTTCCTACACATTGGGTCTTCTCCCCAAGTCCTCTCAGTCTCACTCATCATCTTTCTGGTTCAGAGTTAGAGATAGTTCTTGGCTGAACTTGGATGTATACATTTTAGGACTTGGTGACCTTCGAGGAAGTGTCAGTGGACTTCTCACAGGAGGAGTGGGCCCTGCTGGCCCCCGCTCAGAAAATCCTGTACAGAGATGTGATGTTGGAGAACTTTAGGAACCTGGCCTCAGTGGGTAAAGTTGGCCTCATTCCTTCATATTCATTTGTTCATGCATGTACTAGTTCTTCATCACTTGTCTCTCCCAGGAACTGAAAAGAACAGCTATACATGGTAAACACAGAATGGATGGTTCCTGCCCTTGTAGGGCAGTCTTATCACTTCCCAAGAAAATTCACTGATTGTATTTCCTCAGTCCTTAAAAAATTTAGGTAATTTACAGATCTTGGTCTTAGAATTCAAGGGTCAGATCGTGTGGGAAAAGGTGTGTGGGTGTTTGTCTTATGGTGCTCTGTGAAAGGGCTATGTAATCTGATTCTTTTGCTGCTCTTGCCTATCTTCAGAATCCTTGAAAACCAAAGTATTGGAATCAGTTTTGTGGAAAGATTCCTTGTCTCCTTCACAGTCTCCCTACATCATGTGTCTTTCCCCATGAGCAGGGTGTCACCTCTGCAAACACAGTCCAATCACTGAGGTGGCACAGGAAGAGCTGAGGCCAGAGGGGAGAGGAATTCTCCAAAGTGCTTGTACAGGTGAGTCCCAGGTAAGAAGGGATCATTGTATGGAATAGCCACAGCCTGTGAGGGGTGGTACAGTTGTCAGTCATTGTGAGATAAGAAGGCTGAGACCATTACATGAGCTTTCTGTCTCAAGCCTCCAGAATTTTATGTAAAATATCTCTCATTTCTGTTGCTTGTTCCTATCATTGGCATCTTTTCCCAGAGCCAAGTTCCTAAGTTAATTTCTCTGATCACTGGCTACATCTTCTCTCTCACATTTTCCTCCTATATTTAGTGTTATTAATTGAAAACAAATCCATAGCATGCCTGCCTCCTTTTTTCTTTCACCCATAGTTTTTCTCCCAATAATTATAAAAAAATTTCCCCATTCATTTTCAGATAGGGTTACTCAACTTAAATCAAAAGCTGTAATTTTCATGCAGAATGTTCCTGGAGAAAAAACTGCCAATGGCATAAAAATGGTGATATTCACTAGAAATGATTCCTGTTTTTTAAGACTGGGAGATCTCTGTGAATTTCAAGGAATTAAAACAGCAACAGCACCCAAGCAAGAAGAGATACTTGAGCCAAGTAGAATTCACTCATCAGAAAGCTACATCAGGAAATCCTTTATTAATCCCATAAAATTGGAGAAATCTCCAAACCTACCTCAACACTTGCAGCCTTGTAGAGAATATCAAAAAGTAAACATTTTTTACTTTTTTAAGCCCATTTACTTTTAAAAGCCCATTTTTACCATGGGCTTCCCTGGTAGTGCAGTGGTAGAGAATCTGCCTGCCAGTGCAGGAGACACAGGTTCAATCTCTGAGTTGGGAAGATCCCCTGGAAAAGGAAATGACTACTCACACTAGTATTCTTACCTAGGAAATCCCACGGACAGAGGAACCTGGTGGGCTACAACCCATGAGGTCACAAAGGAAACACAACATAGCGACTAAACAACAACAACAACAAACATTTACTTAAAATGTCATTCCACTATAAAGTATTTAATAAGTCATTCATTCTTCACCCATGATTAGAAAAGCTCTATAATTAGAATGCTCTTTGATGGAATGAATTCCATGGGGCCTTGGGAAGAGTATTCAGCTATTTCAACTTGAAAGAATAAGACAGAAAATATACACACACCCTGAAAATGGCAAAAATGTTAGTCATAATATTATACTTCCTATATATGGCAGGATCCACATGGAAATGCATTCCTGTGTAATAAAAGTGAGAAAGCCTTTGTGTGTGTTAAGTCACTTCAGGCGTGTCCAACTCTGTGCGACTCTATGGACTGTAGCCTGCCAGGCTCCTCTGTCCATGGGATTCTCCAGGCAAGAATACTGGAGTGGGTTGCCATGCCCTTCTCCAGGGGATCTTCCCAACCCAGGGATCAAACCCAGGTCTCCTGCATTACAGACAGATTCTTTACTGTTTGAGCCACCAGGGAAGCCCCAATAAAGCCTTTAGTCATCATTTACTCCTTTTTCTGTAGGCACCAACCCACTCTGGTGAGAACCCATTGGAATGTAATCACTGTAGAAAATTCTTCAGAAAGAATTATCACCTTATTCGTACAAGATATTGCAAGGGCGAGAAATGCTACAAATATAAAGAATATGGGAAAGACTTCAGCCATCCCTCAACTCTTAGGAGTCATTTGAGTACTCACATTGGAGAGAAAATTCTTGAATTCAGTTATTGTGGAAAAACTTTTAATCAAGAGTCATCCCTTAGNTGTGGAAAGATTCCTTGTCTCCTTCACAGTCTCCCTACATCATGTGTCTTTCCCCATGAGCAGGGTGTCACCTCTGCAAACACAGTCCAATCACTGAGGTGGCACAGGAAGAGCTGAGGCCAGAGGGGAGAGGAATTCTCCAAAGTGCTTGTACAGGTGAGTCCCAGGTAAGAAGGGATCATTGTATGGAATAGCCACAGCCTGTGAGGGGTGGTACAGTTGTCAGTCATTGTGAGATAAGAAGGCTGAGACCATTACATGAGCTTTCTGTCTCAAGCCTCCAGAATTTTATGTAAAATATCTCTCATTTCTGTTGCTTGTTCCTATCATTGGCATCTTTTCCCAGAGCCAAGTTCCTAAGTTAATTTCTCTGATCACTGGCTACATCTTCTCTCTCACATTTTCCTCCTATATTTAGTGTTATTAATTGAAAACAAATCCATAGCATGCCTGCCTCCTTTTTTCTTTCACCCATAGTTTTTCTCCCAATAATTATAAAAAAATTTCCCCATTCATTTTCAGATAGGGTTACTCAACTTAAATCAAAAGCTGTAATTTTCATGCAGAATGTTCCTGGAGAAAAAACTGCCAATGGCATAAAAATGGTGATATTCACTAGAAATGATTCCTGTTTTTTAAGACTGGGAGATCTCTGTGAATTTCAAGGAATTAAAACAGCAACAGCACCCAAGCAAGAAGAGATACTTGAGCCAAGTAGAATTCACTCATCAGAAAGCTACATCAGGAAATCCTTTATTAATCCCATAAAATTGGAGAAATCTCCAAACCTACCTCAACACTTGCAGCCTTGTAGAGAATATCAAAAAGTAAACATTTTTTACTTTTTTAAGCCCATTTACTTTTAAAAGCCCATTTTTACCATGGGCTTCCCTGGTAGTGCAGTGGTAGAGAATCTGCCTGCCAGTGCAGGAGACACAGGTTCAATCTCTGAGTTGGGAAGATCCCCTGGAAAAGGAAATGACTACTCACACTAGTATTCTTACCTAGGAAATCCCACGGACAGAGGAACCTGGTGGGCTACAACCCATGAGGTCACAAAGGAAACACAACATAGCGACTAAACAACAACAACAACAAACATTTACTTAAAATGTCATTCCACTATAAAGTATTTAATAAGTCATTCATTCTTCACCCATGATTAGAAAAGCTCTATAATTAGAATGCTCTTTGATGGAATGAATTCCATGGGGCCTTGGGAAGAGTATTCAGCTATTTCAACTTGAAAGAATAAGACAGAAAATATACACACACCCTGAAAATGGCAAAAATGTTAGTCATAATATTATACTTCCTATATATGGCAGGATCCACATGGAAATGCATTCCTGTGTAATAAAAGTGAGAAAGCCTTTGTGTGTGTTAAGTCACTTCAGGCGTGTCCAACTCTGTGCGACTCTATGGACTGTAGCCTGCCAGGCTCCTCTGTCCATGGGATTCTCCAGGCAAGAATACTGGAGTGGGTTGCCATGCCCTTCTCCAGGGGATCTTCCCAACCCAGGGATCAAACCCAGGTCTCCTGCATTACAGACAGATTCTTTACTGTTTGAGCCACCAGGGAAGCCCCAATAAAGCCTTTAGTCATCATTTACTCCTTTTTCTGTAGGCACCAACCCACTCTGGTGAGAACCCATTGGAATGTAATCACTGTAGAAAATTCTTCAGAAAGAATTATCACCTTATTCGTACAAGATATTGCAAGGGCGAGAAATGCTACAAATATAAAGAATATGGGAAAGACTTCAGCCATCCCTCAACTCTTAGGAGTCATTTGAGTACTCACATTGGAGAGAAAATTCTTGAATTCAGTTATTGTGGAAAAACTTTTAATCAAGAGTCATCCCTTAGGAAACACTTCAGAACTCTCACAGGAGAAAAATCTGAGTGTAATCAACATCTTATGTCCTTCAAATTACACTCTTCCTTCTCAGTACATGAACGAATACCTACTGAAGAGAAACTCCATGAATGCAGTGACTGTGGAAAAAGATCTTCCCATAGTGTCCACAAAAAAATATGTACTGTGAAAGAAAGCTCAAAATGTAATAGACATGAGAAAGTTTTGTCCCTTCAGATACGTATGAGACCTCACACTGGAGAGAAAGCTTATGAATGTAGGGACTGTGGGAAAGCCTTTGTTTTTCAGTCTTCCCTTAAGAAACACGTAAGATCACACACTGGAGAGAAACCTTATGAGTGTAATCACTGCAGAAAATCCTTCAGCCAGAGTTCTCATCTTAACGTTCACAAAAGAACTCACACTGGAGAGAAACCTTATGACTGTAAGCAATGTGGCAAGGCTTTCACTGTTCCTTCATCCCTTCAGAAACATGTGAGAACCCATACTGGAGAGAAACCCTATGAATGCAGTGACTGTGGGAAAGCCTTTATTGATCAGTCATCCCTTAAGAAACATACCCGATCTCACACTGGAGAGAAACCTTATGAGTGTAATCACTGTGGGAAATCCTTCAGTACAGGCTCTTATCTCATTGTGCACAAGAGAGCTCACACTGGAGAGAAAACCTATGCGTGTAAAGAATGTGGGAAGGCCTTTAGGAATTCCTCTTGCCTAAGAGTGCATATGAGAACTCACACAGGGGAGAAGCCTTATAAATGTATCCAGTGTGGAAAAGCATTCAGCACTAGCACTAACCTTATCATGCACAAGCGAATACATACTGGGCAGAAACTCTGTGAATGAAATGACTATAAGCTAGCCTTAAGGGCACCTGCCCCCTTCAGTCATTTTCGAATACACTCTGGGGAGAAACTATGTTATGACCAATTTAGAAAGCCATCAGGTGCAACTCTTGAGTTACATTATACTGGGGCAAACGTTGTAAATGTTATGGTTCTGTGGTTATATTTATCAGTGAGTATTTAAAGTGTGATGACTCACTAGCTGATGAGTATTAAAGATTATATAGCACTCTAAATTCCCCTTGATCTACATCACAAAGTTTGTTTTGTTTGTTTGTTTGTGTGTTTTTTAGTATTTATGTATTTATTTGGCTACAACAAGTCTTAATTGCGGCATGTAAGATCCTCAGTCTTCATTGTGGCATACAAGATCTTTAGTCACAATATACAAGATGTTGTTCCCTGACCAGGAATTGAACCTAGGTAGGCCCTCTGCATCGGAAGTGTGGAGTCTTAGCCACAGGCCCACAAGAGAAGTCCCTCACTAAAGTTTAGGTATGTACTGTTTTTATTATAAGTAAGTACTAAGTATTGTGCACTTCTCATCAAGATATCTTGGACTGAACTATAGCTTATTTAGAAATACATATTTTAATGTGCAGACGGCATATTTTAGTTATCTTTCAGTTATAGATTTCTAATTGAATTGCATTGTCCACAGAATGCTTGATCTTCATGACAGATTCAATAACATACAAGCAGAAAATTATTAGAGACTTTGTATGTGTCCTAATGTGTGAGATACAAGAAGTTGCTGTCCCAATATCCATTTCTCCCTTGCTTCCTTCAAGTAACAAAACTACACTTGTGTTCAAATTAGTAGTGTAGATAATTTCTGAGGACTCATCTCCCAGCTTTCCTTGCTGCTGTGAGTGCCCATGAGCTCACAGTCCTGGCCTGTGAGAAAGAAGCAAGAGGTCACTGTTTGTGGGTTCTAAAGAATTCATGGAAATGGGAGCATGGCATCTGGCATTTTCACTTTACCATCTGCCCTCAGGTTTATCTCTTTTTTTCTTAGAGAATAAACCAATAAGATGACATTCATAGACTACTGATTGTATAATAGACACATAAGGTATTTTTTGGCTGTATATAAGCACCTATGAGTTGCTTGTTTCTGAATTTCATGTAACATGAGAAAAATAAACTAACTGGTTTAAATCACTCGTGTGGGAAGAATCTGTTACAGTGGATTTCATTCTTAACTGATGCATCTCATATATGGTCAAGCTTTAAGAATCCTTCAAGGGAGAGGGAGCATATGTATTCTTATGGCTGATTCATGTTGTTGTGTGGCAGAAACCAACACAACATTGTAAAGCAGTTCTCCAATTTAAAAAAATTTTTTTAATCCTTCAAGTATAGTTGAAAACAATGTGTATTCTGTAATTGTTGACTATAGGTCAGTTTTCATTACAGTCCCAAAGAAAGGCGATGCCAAAGAATGCTCAAAACTACCACACAGTTGCACTCATCTCACATGCTAACAAATTCAGTTCAGTTCAGTTGCTCAGTTGTGTCTGACTCTTTTTTGAGTAATGCTCAAAATTTTCCAAGTCAGGCTTCAACACACGTGAACTGAGAACTTCCAGGTGATCAAGCTAGATTTAGAAAAGGCGGAGGAACCAGAGATCAAATTGCTGACATCCATTGCACCATCAAAGCAAGAGAGTTCCAGAAAAACATCTACTTCTGCTTTATTGACTATGCCAGTGCCTTTGACTATATGGATCACAACAGACTGGAAAATGCTTAAAGAGATGGGAATACCAGACCACCTTACCTGCCTCCTGAGAAATCTGTGTGCAGGTCAAGAACAACAGTTAGAACTAGACATGAAACACAGACTGGCTCCAAATCAGGAAAGGAGTATGTCAAGGCTGTATATTGTCACCCTGCTTATTTAATTTATATGCAGAATCAGTTCAGTTCAGTCGCTCAGTCGTCTCTGACTCTGTGAGCCCATGAATCACAGCACACCAGGCCTCTCTGTCCATTACCAACTCCCAGAATTCACTCAGACTCACGTCCATCGAGTCAGTGATGCCATGCAGCCATTTCATCCTCTGTCGTCCCCTTCTCCTCCTGCCCCCAATCCCTCCCAGCATCAGAGTCTTTTCCAGTGAGTCAGCTCTTCACATGAGGTGGCCAAAGTACTGGAGTTTCAGTTTCAGCATCATTCCCTCCAAAGAAATCCCAGGGCCGATCTCCTTCAGAACGGACTGGTTGGATCTCCTTGCAGTCTGAGGAACTCTCAAGAGTCCAACACCACAGTTAAAAAGCATCAACTTATCGAAGCTTTCCTCACAGTCCAAATCTCACATCCATACATGACCACTGGAAAAACCATAGCCTTGACTAGACGGACCTTTGTTGGCAAAGTAAGGTCTCTGCTTTTGAATACGCTGTCTAGGTTGGTCATAACTTTTCTTCCAGGGAGTAAGCGTCTCTTAATTTCATGGCTGCAGTCACCATCTGCAGTGATTTTGGAGCCCAGAAAAATAAAGTCTGACACTGTTTCCACTGTTTCCCCATCTATTTCCCATGAAGTGATGGGACCAGATGCCATGATCTTCGTTTTCTGAATGTTGAGCTTTAAGCCAACTTTTTCACTCTCCACTTTCACTTTTATCAAGAGGCTTTTTAGTTCCTCTTCACTTTCTGCCATAAGGGTGGAGTCATCTGCGTATCTGAGGTTATTGATATTTCTCCCGGCAACCTTGATTCCAGCTTGTGCTTCTTCCAGCCCAGTGTTTCTCATGATGTACTCTGCATAGAAGTTAAATAAGCAGGGTGACAATATACAGCCTTGACGTACTCCTTTTCCTATATGGAGCCAGTCTGTTTTGCCATGTCCAGTTCTAACTGTTGCTTCCTGACCTGCATGTAGATTTATCAAGAGGCAANATCAAGAGGCTCTTTAGTTCTTCTTCCCTTTCTGCCGTAAGGGTGGTGTCATCTGCATATCTGAGGTTATTGATATTTCTCCCTTTACAATTCTACATGGCTAAAGTAACAAGCAGTGAGCTAAAGGACCATTTCTGGTTCGCTAATGAAGCAAATAAATCTCAAGATAAGTAGGCACAAGGTAGAGACCCAGGGCTGGGTGTAGAAAAGCTCTCTTCCGGGAGGGTTTTCAGCAGCACAGGGTAGACACCGCTGCCTCCTACTCTAGCTCCTAACCCCAGACATTTCCATAGAGGGAAAGCCTTCCAGTATCTAATCTGAGAACAGGCCGAGGAGTGGGATTCTGTGACTTNGAGACCCAGGGCTGGGTGTAGAAAAGCTCTCTTCCGGGAGGGTTTTCAGCAGCACAGGGTAGACACCGCTGCCTCCTACTCTAGCTCCTAACCCCAGACATTTCCATAGAGGGAAAGCCTTCCAGTATCTAATCTGAGAACAGGCCGAGGAGTGGGATTCTGTGACTTCCATTTGCATTAAGGAATAGAGAACTGACAGTGTCTTCTTTCCCTGGAGAGGCTTGGGTACAGGCCAGAAAGCATGAAGACATGAGGTAACCAAGGGGAGAAAGGGCCGTCACGAACAGGAAAAGGGATTAAAAATACACATGAAGACTGCAAAGAAGCTAAACCAACAAATTAGGAAGAGGAATCGGAACAGCAGCCTGGAGGCACGGGGGATCCAGCCCCTCCCGGAGGCTGTCCCTGCCTGCACTGTGGAGCTTCAGGATGCCCCTCTTCTAGACATCAGCTACCCCTGCCAGTCCAGTTCCTCACGCCACACAAATAGCTTCAGACTGTGACTGGGGAAGAAGGGGGTTCTGGGAGAAGACGGGATGGAAATCAGCTGGGCTCCAGAGAAAGCAGCCCAGGAGAAGAGGCCAGTGTGACAAGTGTCTACTTGCTGGACAAGGAGCAGAGGTGGAGTGCAATGGGAAGAACAAAGCCTTCCAGGGCAGGTGCCATGGACTGAGTGTTTGTGTCTCCCCCCAGTCCACATTTTGAAGTCCTATTACCCAATATGATGATATTTGGAGGTGGGGCCTTTAAAAGGTTGTTAGCTTATGGAGTGGGGCCCTCATGCATGAGATCAGTGCCGTTTATAAGAATAGACACAGGAGAGATGATCGCTCTCTCCCCAACATGTGAGAAGGCAGCCATCTGTAAGAGAGCTTTCACCAGGAATCCAGTTGGCTGGCACTTGTTCTTGGCCCTCCCAGACTACACATCTGTGAGAAATAAATGTTTGTTGTTTAAGCCATCCAGTCTATGATAAACTTTTAATTTTTTTTATTGAAGGATAATTGCTTTACAGAATTTTGTTTTCTGTTAAACTTCAACATGAATCAGCCATAGGTATATATATATATATATATATATATATATCCCCTCCATTTTGAACCCCCCTCCCATCTTATGCCCTATCCCATCCCTCTAGGTTGATACAGAGCCCTTGTTTTAGTTTCCTGAGTCATACAGCAAATTTTCATTGGCTGTAATGCAAGTTCTGTGTTACTCTTTTCATACATCTCACCCTCTCCTGCCCTCTCCCCATGTCCATAAGTCTATTCTCTGTGTCTGTTTCTCCACTGCTGCTCTGTAAATAAATTCTTCATAATCATTTCTCTAGATTCCATAAGTGCATTAAAATACGATATTTATCTTTCTCTTTCTGACTCACTTCACTCTGTATAATAGATTCTAGGTTCATAGACCTCATTAGAACTGACTCAAATGCATTCCTTTTTATAGCTGAGTAATATTCCATTGTGTATATGTACCACAACTTCTTTATCAATTCATCTGTCAATGGATTTCTAGGTTGTTTCCATGTTCTAGTTATTGTAAATTGTGCTACAATGAACAATGGGATACATGTGTCTTTTTCAACCTTGATTTCCTCAGGGTATATGCCTAGAAGTGGAATTTTTGGGTCATACAGTGGTTTTATTCCTAGTTTTTTTAAGGAATCTCCATGCCATCTTCCATAGTGGCTGTACCAATTTACATTCCTACCAACAGTGCTAGGGCATTCCCTTTTCTCCACACCATCTCCAGCATTTATTGTTTGTAGGCTTTCTGATGATGGCCATTAAGAGTGGCGTGAGGTGATATCTCATTGTGATTTTGATTTGCATTTCCCTAATAATGAGTGATCCACACAGTCAAAGGCATTGGCATAGTCAATAAAGCAGAAGTAGATGTTTTTCTGGAACTCTCTTGC
>SJYA01001109.1:140110-161067 GCA_006410615.1 Neotragus moschatus
TGAGAGTCCCTTGGACTGCAAGGAGATCCAACCAGTCCATTCTGAAGGGGGTCAGCCCTGGGATTTCTTTGGAGGGAATGATGCTGAAGCTGAAACTCCAGTACTTTGGCCACCTCATGAGAAGAGTTGACTCACTGGAAAAGACGCTGATGCTGGGAGGGGTTGGGGGCAGGAGGAGAAGGGGATGACAGAGGATGAGATGGCTGGATGGCATCACTGACTCGATGGACGTGAGTCTGAGTGAATTCCAGGGGTTGGTGATGGACAGGGAGGCCTGACGTGCTGCGATTCATGGGGTCTCAAAGAGTCGGACATGACTGAGTGACAGAACTGAACTGAATATCATAGACACTAAAGTGAAACAACAATAATCAATACAGAACTATTAAGTGCTAACAGTACTCAGTTCACTTCAGTTCAGTTCAGTTCAGTCACTCAATCATGTCCAACTCCTTGGGACCCCATGGACTGTAGCCTGCCAGGCCTCCCTGTCCATCACTAACTCCTGGAATTTACTCAAACTCATGTCCATTGAGTCAGTGATGCCTTCCAACCATCTAATCCTGTCGTCCCCTTCTCCTCCCACCTTTGATCTTCCCCAGCATCAGTTTTTTCAAATGAGTCAGCTCTTCGCATCAAGCGGCCAAAGGATTGGAGTTTCAGCTTCAACATCAGTCTTTCCAATGAATATTCAGGACTGATTTCCTTTAGGATGGACTGGTTGGCTCTCCTCGCAGTCCAAGGGACTCTCAAGAGTCTTTTCCAACACCACAGTTCAAAAGGATCAATTCTTTCTTTCACTCAGCTTTCTTTATAGTCCAACTCTCACATCCATACATGACCACTGGAAAAACCATAGCCTTGGCTAGATGGACCTTTGTTGGCAAAGTAATGTCTCTGCTTTTTAATATGCTGTCTAGGTTGGTCATAACTTTTCTCCCAAGGAGTAAGTGTCTTTTAATTTCATGGCTGCAGTCACCATCTGCAGTGATTTTGGAACTCCAGAAAATAAAGTCTGCCACTGTTTCCACTGTTTCTCCATCTATTTGCCATGAAGTGATGGGACTAGATATCATGGTCTTTGTTTTTTGAAAGTTGAGCTTCAGTGTTGGAAAGACTGATGCTAAAGCTGAAACCCCAATATTTTGGCCACCTCATGTGAAGAGTTGACTCATTGGAAAAGACTCTGATGCTGGGAGGGATTGGGGGCAGGAGGAAAAGGGGATGACAGAGGATGAGATGGCTGGATGGCATCACTGACTCGATGGACATGAGTTTGGTTGAACTCCGGGAGTTGGTGATGGACAGGGAGGCCTGGTCACAAAGAGTCAGACTCAACTGAGCAACTGAACTGAACTGAGAAAAGAGGTGGAGACTCTCTGAAAAAAATACTCTTCACTGGAAGAGGCTCAAGATCCCAAGAAGAGTAGAAAGAAACAACCAAAACTAGGAAAGACTAATTTCATTTGAAACTAAGGCACCTTCAAAAAACGGATTTCAATGTTACACATCAAGTAAATATGACTCTCCCAGTCTCACTATTTTACAAGTCAAGCCAATGAGGATGGACTGTTTCCTGCCACATCAGTAAACAAGGATGTCACAGTCTTCAGCAATTGCAGCCCTCCTTCATGAACCTGTGAGCCCTGAGGGAACACAAGAAGAAAAAGATTACCTGCCATCTAGCAGCTATCTGAGCAGAGCCCCTATGGTGAGCACTGAGGAAACTCAGGATGTGAAAGCTTAGGATGCTGGCCCTACATAGCTGATACGCATATCAAAGGAATGATCTCGGTAAGCCCAGACTCTTGAATCTTTACAGGCATAGAAAATCACTAAATTCCTAAAGTGGCATATCCAATTTCTTTAATTAACAATAATCTTTTGATGTTCAGACTACTTGCCCTTGATTATAAAACTTCTATATAACCTGGCTGCCCCCCTCCTCACCTTCTCAAAGTAGTTCTTTCAGAATTCTTTTCTTTGCTGCTTTGCAAGCTTGAAGTCCTAAAAATTCCAGCTGAATAAAACACAACTTTGAACTTTTAGGTTGTCAGTATTTTTAAGTCAACACCCAGTACCATATCTCTATTCCTTCTTATTCCAGCAGCACATCCTGAGGGACATACTCTCTGATGTTTATCACTGAAGCTTTCTGTTCTCCATTGTCTGTTCTTGGGAAGCCCAGTTGTGTTTTCACTTGACTCAAGTCAGAAAATTATAGGAATGGGACAATAGAAGAGTTTTAAAGTCTCCAGCATCTCAGAGCTTGGATCATCATAGCTCCTCATTAAATAAACTCTTCTATTGTTTTTCTGCTCTCCAAACAATTCACCTCCTTTGGGGTGCAAAAACAAAAGAATGGAAAATTTTCAGCCAGTGTGGTGTCCTTGCAAGTAGCCTTGAAGGGAGATGGATTTATTTCCTCCAAGGAGAAAATTTTCTTTCTTTGTCTTGACTTAAAATTACAAGGTGTCCCCCAGAGAAACTTTAATTTCTACAGGAACCAACTTTCTATAATGCTCTTCCCTTGATGAATCTTTGGAGGTTTGATGGATTATTTGGTGTCCACAATATCATGGAGAATAAATGTCCTTTCTGAAGAAAAATAAACTGGGTAATAATTTTTGAAATAACTATCAAAATGAAGACTGAAAAATATCCCCTGGTAATAGCTGATGTCAGGAGACCTTTGTTGCTATTAGAGAGGGCTCCATTTATTATCTCTAAAGAGAGGGACAGAAATAATCCAGATAAAGTGGGTTGAAAAATATTAAGGACATATATGTGGCAAATATAAAATAACTATAAAGAGAAGGAAAGAGAAACATATAGTCTGAAAGGAGTATAAAATATAGGAAAGATTAAAAGTTTTAATAGAAGACATGGGAAGAGGTTTAATTTCATAAAGAATGATCATGTTTAGTGTAGGCATTTGAACACACAGGATATTCTAACTAATTTGCAAAATGATGTATACACTCTAAATCAATGGCAATCATTATGTGCTGTATCTCCAACAGAGTACATGAGTCTCTTAATGAAGAATTTGATGAGGGGAAACAGGCTCATGTAACATAACTCCTGTTGGAAAAAACTGCACAACATGATAGTTAAGAGTTAAGTTGTTTTGTTGCTGCTTTTTGTTGTTATCGATGTTGTTTTTTTGGCCGCACTTCATGGTATGTGGGATCTTAGTTGCCCAACCAGGGCTCAAATCTGCATCCCTTGCATTGGAAAGCAAAGTCTCAACCACTGGACCACCAAGAAGGTCCCAGCAAGTTAAGTTTTAGTGGGGGCCAAATGAGAAGTGTATCCTGGGAAACAGCATTTCAGATATTCTGAGAAACTGTTCCAAGGAGGTGAGAGGTGAGCAAAGACATAGAGGAGCTTTTACAACAAAGACAAGGTAACCTGAAAGTCAAAAGATTATTGTTAATTAAAGAAGTTAGATATGTCAAGGTAAGGAATTTAGCGATTTTCCATGTACAGGGAGATGCAAGGGTCTGGGCTCACTGAAATAATTTCTTTGATATTCTCTTTCATAGTTTCCATAGATTGTTTTTAGGGGTAAGGGTGAATAAGATAAACTACTACTTAAAAGATGGTCAATGGGTCAATCTATAGCCTTTGCTACTGTAGGTGGCCTCAGGGCCACAGTTGATTCTCATTGTCTCCCTCCTGTGCTATCCATTCTAAACTCTCACCCTTGGATAATACTCTGCTAGATCAGATGCCTTAGTTGGTAGGGGGACCCTGAACCTCATCCCTGAATGTTGTCAGCCCTGGTCATCACTTCTTTCTCACGTTGTATTTTACCATTTACTGTCAAAACTGGGAAAGGAAACTCCAAGAAATGCCCATTTTCCAATTTTTAAATCTTTTTCCTAGAAACATTTTTGGCTTCTCCGGTAGCTCAGCTGGTAAAAAATCCACCTGCACTGCAGGAGAACCTGGTTCAATTCCTGGATCAGGAAGATCTGCTGGAGAAGGGATAGGTTACCCACTAGTATTCTTGGGCTTCCTGGTGGCTCAGCTAGTAAAGAATCAGCCTGCAATGCAGAAGACTGCCAGAGTCCAACTCCAACAGCCAGGGATTCAACCTGAAGAGGTGAACAGTGTCAGCAAATGAGACAGCCTCTCATTTTTCTTTTGGACTGCCTGTTTATTTCAAATTTAAGATTCTCTTTTATAATTTTACAAAAGCATTAGGCCAGAGGTTTGACATTTTCAGATCCCCCTCTCCCAGATTTATTATCTCCATAAATCATTGTTGCTCTTCAAATAGAGTTCCTGCTTCAGTGATTCTCTCAGAATCAGCCTTATCATCTATTATCTACCTCTTCTAATGTGTCCTATAGTTAACTTGTGATTACATTGTAACTCATGCTACATTCCTCAGTTTACTATTTATCTTTCTAAATCCTGTTTGCCCCCAACATCCAGCTCACTATCTCTTAAAAAGACTTCTAGCTATAATGTCTCTAAAAATCCCATAACTTCTATAAGCTATAGTAAAATATGCTAATTTTACAACCTTCCTTAAATCTTTAACTTCTAACTATTTTAATTATTTCTAAGCCCTAAATTCAGTAAATTCCATTGCCATAAACATTCTCCTCACAAATAGGCTTCAGATATCAATCCCTCCCATGGCCTCAATCTACAGCCTGCGTGCTCATCCTGGAACACTCTTTTGTAAAAGTCCTTGAACAAATGTCAATGATTAACTTTATGAATTATCTTTTGAGCAATGCTGCAGAAGGCTTTGTGCCTTCTCATGCTCCTCTCAAGAACAATAAGCACCTTAATATTCCTTTTCAGTCAACTCAGCCAAGGAGAGGAAAAGACAAGTCAGAATTACAAGGCCTAACTCATTCATCCTGGGATCTGTGCCTGCGGAATGAGGAGAGGGGCCCTAGGGCCGTGCCTCCATTTTGTCAGTAATGCCTAACACTCTCTCGACAGAAGACCTGGGTTATTTTTATCACCCCAATAGGAAACTCTGTACCCATTCAGCAATTATTATTTTGCTGTCTCTACCAGGCCCTGGAGACCACCAATCTGCTTTCTTTCTCTATGGATTTACTTATTCTGGATATTTCAGATAAAAGGAGTCATACAATATGAGACCTTTGTATCTGGCATCTTTCACTGAGCATGTTCATGAAATTACTAGTTCATTCCTTAGAAAAAATTTCTGGCTGAGTTCAGTTCAGTTCAGTCACTCAGTGTATCCAACTCTTTGTGACCCCATGAACCACAGCATGCCAGGCCTCCCTGTCCCTCACCAACTCCCGGAGTCCACCCAAACCCATGTCCATTGAGTCGGTGATGCCATCCAACCATCTCATCCTCTGTCGTCCCCTTCTCCTCCTGCCCTCTGGCTGTGTAATTGATATTTAATTGCTCCATTCTTTTTTTATGACTGAATAATATTCCACTGTAAGACTGAGCAACTCCACTTTCACTTTTTACNAGTTCTTGAGAATCAGTTGCTTTTGTTTTATTTTTTATTACTTATTTTTTATCTTATTTTTAATTATACTGGGTATTCATTGTTACAGGCTGGCTTTCTCTAGTTGTAGCTGGCAGGGGCTGCTTTCCAGCTGTCATTGGGTGGCTTCCCATTTCAATGGCTTCTTTTGTTATGGAGCACAGATTCGAGGTGCACTGACACCACTGGTTGCAGCACACGGCCTCAGTCACTGCGACTCATGAGCTCTAGATCATGGCCTTAGTAGTTGTGGTGCTCAAGCTTAGTTGCTCCTCAGTATGTAGAATCTTCTTGGACCAGGGATCAAACACACGTCCCCTGCATTGGCAGGCGGATTCTTATCCACTAAGCCACCAGAGAAGTCCAAGAATCAGTTGCTTTAGGAAGTGAAAACTTAGAAGAAGCTCAAGCTATGGTATTTTGGAAAAACATGGACAAAGCATACACTCAATGAAGTTGAAGATTTGGTATTTCTGATTGCCAGTGTATTTATATAGGTTATTACAGTGATTCTCCCATCCCAACATCCATGTCTCTTCACAAGGGCAAGAAAGACCTGCTGGCAAGTTTCCCTCAGGGCCCCATTCATATCCCTGTTCCTCAAGCTGTAGATGAAGGGGTTCAGCATAGGGATGACTGCGGTGTACCTCACTGAGGCAATTGCCTGCTTTGAGGAGGAGGGGGAGAAGGCAGAACTGAGATACACTCGTAATCCTGTCCCATAGAACAAGGAAATGACTGTTAGGTGAGACCCACAGCACACAGAAAGCTTTGTACTTCCCCTCCACCGAAGAGATGTTCAATATGGAGGAAATAATCTTAATGTAAAAGAAAAGGATCCCAGCAAGCGGAGGAATTCCCAGCAATCCAGTCACAGAATATAGCATGATGTAATTGCTGAGAGCATCCAAACAGGCAGACTTGAGCACTGCAGCAAATTCACAGAAGTTCAGAATTTCCATGTGTGGGGAGAACGAGAGATGCAATACCATCAGACTTGCAAGAGGCTGACTAGGACACTGAGAGACCTAGAGACTAGAGCCAGCAGGGCACACAGATGGGGACTCATGGTGACTGTGTAGTGCAAGGGATGGCATATGGCCACATAGTGGTCATCAGCCATCAGAGTCAGGAGGAAGTTGTCCAAATACCCAAAAACCAAGAAAAAATACCTCTGGATGATACAGCCTTCATAGGTGATAACTTTGCTCTGTGTCTGGATATTTGCTAGCATTTTTGGAACTACAGTGGAATTGAAACAAATATCAGAAAGAGACAGGTGGGAGATGAAAAAGTACATTGGGGATAGAGGTGAGGGTCAGAGCTGACAGTAAGGATGATGAGGTTCCCAAGCACCAGGACCAGGTACATGGACAGGAAAAGCCTGAAGACGAGGGGCTGCTGGTCTGGATCTTCTGAGAGTCCCAAGAAGAGGAATTTTGAGACAAGGTTTTGGTTTTCTGCATCCATGTAGCTGATCACTGTGCCAGGTAACCAACAAAGCAAAGCTAATTCAAACAAACAAGAGTCCCCAAATATAAAGAAACTTTATCCTATTAATGAACACCCCCAGAAAAAATGGACATGAGTTTGAGCAAACTCTGGGAGATAGTGAAGGCTAGGGAAGCCTGGCGTGCTGACGTCCATGAGGTTGCAAGGAGACACGACTGAGTGACTGAACAATCAGAAAAACGAGGGAAAACCCCCATATTTTGACTAGCAATCTACTATTCCTTCCCTGAGAGCATGATAAACACCATTATCTTGTACAGATATTATTTTAGGGAAAATTTCTTCCTTTTTTCTTTTTCACAAATGAGTGACTGTCTTCAAGACCATCAGCCTTTGTGGTGTCCAGCTCAGCTTCAGCCTATTTCAGGTGTAGCATGTCAATGGCTTGAACGTTCTTCCTTCTTTGAGGTGAAGTTTTGCCCCTTGGATAATTCTGCTTTTTCCAAAATTTCTGTAGTAGTCGAGCAGCTCCATGTGTGTTGGTAGTGCACTTACCCCACTTTGCTCTGTGGTCCTACCCCCTGACAACAACGAATTTGATCAGAAAGTGGTGTCTGGCCGAATCTGGCCATCTCAAGGATTGCCAGGTTTGTCAATATGGGAGAATCTAATTTTAAGCGCTCCAGGAATCTGAGAACAGGCAGGCAGAAAAGTTTTTGAGTAGCATCGTTTTGGGTGGGTAACCATCGCCAGCCTCTCCCTTCTGCCCTCCAAACCCAGAACTGTTACTCGCCCCAAAACTCGCCTCCAAACTATATCCTGGTATGGGCTCCGCCTTCTGCTCGCAGCTCCGCCCAAAGACTTAGTTCTGGCCTCAGTCGCTTAAGCTGGGCCTGCTTCTGCCTGCAGTCCGCGTTCTGGGCTGACCTAGGGGTCCCGCCCCAACGCGACGAAAACTACCGTATCGCTGCTAACAGAGGAACTTGCCAATCAGTCGAACTTGAATGGCAGCCAGCGTCCTGGAACTCCGCCCCTCTACAGCCGCGGCACTAAGCGGAAGTGGCGTCACTGGTTCGCGACAGCATTTTGGTCGGGCTGGTCTATGCCAGGTGGAAAGAGGTAGGCTAGTCGTCCTATGTTTCACATTGTTGTGGGTGAGTCTTGTGTGGAGGCAGGGTTCTGGGATGCACCGAGGTCGTTATACAGCATGTTGGGCCTGGATTCCGAGGGGACTCCTGAGAGAGGCCTGGCCCCTCCTTTCGCGTCCGCGGGATCTGAGTCACCGTCAGGTGGTAAGTGCTGTGAGGGCTCGTCTGCGGGGTGTCGACATTCACTGTGCTTCCCTATTCGAAAGCCTTTAATGAGTTCTTTGTGACTTTCGTCCACGAGGAAAAGAATTTCCGCTGTTTCAGTGTGCGTTGCTCCGTCCCCCACGTCCTCCGGGTGTTACGAACCTGGCTTCCCTGCCCTGTTGCTCAGAGTATTGGGGAGAGTTGATTTAAACGCCTGCTTCTTTTGTATGAAAAATAACGTTTCACCAAACAATTTGGCTTTCTCTTTGCACGTTGTTTTTGAATATTATATAGAGGTACAGATTCTTCGGATATCAAGGCTGCGCGTATTACTCTGTTTAAATGTATGTAGATTACAGAACTTGTTTTCAAAACACTCTCTCTCACACACACACACACACACACACACACACACACGAGAGAGAGAGAGAGCAGTTAACTCATCTGAAATACCTAGGGTCGTTTAAAGGTATATAGATTACAGAACTTGTTTTCAAAACACACACACACACACACACACACACACACACACACACGAGAGAGAGCGAGCGAGCAGTTAACTCATCTGAAATACCTAGGGTCGTTTAAATGTATGTAGATTACAGAACTTGTTTTCAAAACACACACACACACACAAGTTCAAGAATGAGAAACCATAAATAACTTGTGTGGATTAAATGTATATTTCACACATTATGTGATTGTGTAACGCAAAATGTGACCTTCCAGTACAGTGAATGTTCATTGTCATAGATTCACTTAGTTTTAGTATTTTCCATGCTTGTTCTCTCCTCGATTTACAAATACACCGTGGTGAGCTGTTTGAGAATAAGTTGAAAATAAATCAAATACATGATGACTTGCCTTTTAAATACTTGGCTTTTAAATACCTTCTTCTAAAGGTATGGGTATTATCCTACTAAATAGAATTCCATTATTTCACATAAGGTAAAAATAATATTTTGAAGTATCTACTATAATAAGTTAGCCTCTCTACGTGGTTCCAAAATGTGTTTTTGGTACTTTGAGGATCTAGAACCCAATCAGGGCTTACATGTGACAACTGTTAATGCCTTTTTAAACCGAGATCACTTGCCGTTGTTTGTCTGTTAAGTTCATAATATTGACACTTTGAAGAGTCATACATTGTTTAAAAAATCACAGTTTTATATTTGTGCTTTTATATTCACAGTATGTTTAAGTTTTCCTTCATGTCGTGTAGTTTCTGTCAGTTAGTAATTGGTTGAGAGCCATGGCTGGCAAACTTATTGTCTGAAAAGGTCCAGATAGTTAGTGCTTGATGTGTCAGCAGCAATAAAGTATGGAATTACTCAACTCTGCCTTAGTAGCAGAATAATACTGTCGACTTAGGAAAACAAATGGGCATATCTGTGATCCAAAGAACTTTATTTACAAAAACACACCTGTGACCAAAATGTGCCAACTCCTGGTATAGAGTATTTTTCTGGTTATTTCTTACGCATATTTTGAAGGTGATGTTGTGTACATCAAGTTGGATTCCATCAGGAAATGTAAATTTAGGACATCCCTTTGTTATGTTGCTAAGTAGGACTACTTGCTTAAGCTAGGAATCATCAGAGTTTTCTATTTTAAAGGTAGACTTTCCTATAAAGTCCTATGTGCAGTGATATTCTGATCCTCAGAATAACTTGTTTCCCAGCACCTTCCTATAATTTCTTTTAGCATCTGTTATTGTGTCAATAAACTTCTCTGTATACTGTTTCATCTTTAGGGAGTATACTTTGAGGGTCAGCTTCCAGATTGTTTTTCTAGGTCATCAGACAAATATATATATTTACTTCAGTGGATATTAAATTCTCTTGCTTAGATCTTGTGCCATTTTGTAGTTTCTGATCAACTTTTAAAAGGCATATCTAAAACTGATTATGGAGAAATGCAAGGAACAGACTTTAGTTTTGACATCAGGACACTTGTTTTCAAGAAGAATGTCCCAAAAGAATTTTTTCATGTATTTTTTCATAATTTTTATTCGTAATTTTTTCAATGAAAAATACACACTTTTTCAGAACTGTAGCATTTTGATTTATACATTTTTTGTTCCAAGACATTTCACACTTTATTTTTATGTTGCAGTTTTGTTTCTTATATTCCCTCAATTGTGTGTACTGTACTAGAACATTTTGTGGAAATAGGCAAATTGGCAGTCCACAAGTGATTGTGGAATCCCTTTAATGAGTTAGGCTCTGTGCCAGGGACAGAGAAACAATGGTGATATGTATACCTGTGGCTGATTCATGTTGATGCATGGTAGAAACTAACACAATTTAAGTCTGTTGTTCAGTTGCTTGGTCATGTCCAACTCGTTGCAACCCTATGGACTACAGCATGCCAGGCTTCCCTGTCCTTCACCATCTCCCAGAGCTTGTTCAAACTCATGTCCATTGAGTCGGTAATGCCATCCAGTCATCTCATCCTCTGTTATCTGCTTCTCCTGCCTTCTATCCTTCCCAGCATCACGGCCTTTTTCAGTGAGTCAGCTGTTCATCAGGTGTTGAAAGTGTTTCATCAGGTGATGAAAGTATTGCAGCTTCAGCTTCAGCATCAGTCCTTCCAGTGAATATTCAGGACTGATTTCCTTTAGGATTGACTAGTTTGATCTCCTTGCAGTCCAGGGGACTCTCAACACAACCACAGTTGTAAAACAAATTCTTTGGTGCTCAGTCTTCTCTATGGTCCAACTCTCACATCCATACATGGCTACTGGAAAAACCATAGCTTTTACTATACAAACTTTTGTCAGCAAAGTGGTGTCTAAGTTTCTCATAGCTTTTCTTCCAATGACCAAGACTTATCTTGTGGGTGCAGTCACCATGCACAGTGATTTTGGAGCCCAAGAAAATTAATCTGCCACTGTTTCCATTGTTTCCCCGTCTATTTGCCATGAAGTGATGGGACCAGATACCATGATCTTCAGTTTTTGAATGTTGAGTTTTAGCCAGCTTTTTCACTCTCTTTCACCTTCATCAAGAGGCTCTTTAGTTCTTCTTTGCTTTCCACCCTAAGGGTGGTATCATCTGCATATCTGAGGTTATTGATATTTCTCCCAGCAGTCTTGATTCCAGCTTGTAGTTCGTCCAGCCCAGCATTTTGCATCATATACTCTGCATATAAGTGAAATAAGCAGGTGACAGTATATGGCCTTGACATACTCCTTTCCCAATTTTGAACCAATCTGATTTTCCATGTCCAGTTCTCACTGCTGCTTTTTGGCCTGCATATAAGTTTTTCAGGAGGCAGGTAAGGTGGTCTGGTTTTTTTAATCTCTTTAAGAATTTTCCAGTTTGTTGTGATCTACAAAGTCAGACTTTAGTGTAGTCAGTAAAACAAAAGTAGGTGTTTTTCTGGAATTCCCTTGCTTTTTCTTTGATCCAATGGATGTTGACAATTTGATTTCTGGTTCCTCTACCTTTTCTAAATCCAACTTGTACATATGGAAGTTCTCAGTTCACATACTGTTGAAGTCTAGCTTGAAGGATTTTGAGCATTATCATACTGGCATGTGAAATGAGTACATTTGTGTGGCAATTTGAATATTCTTCAGCATTGCCCTTCTTTGGGGTTGAAATGAAAACCGACCTTTGCAGTCCTGTGGCCAATTAAAAATAAAAAATAAGAAATTTAAGACAAAACAAAAAAATCATATAGCAATTGTCTTATCTGGGAATTCATTTTTTAAATGAAAACCAGGCATTTTGTGACATGGACAGAGAGTGTCTTACTATGAGATGGTAATATATATTGGAAGGGGTTGATATTTAACTTATGAAGCAAAACATGGGTTGTTGTTGTTTAGTCCCTCAGTCGTGGCTAACTTTTTGAGATCTCATTGACTACAACATGCCAGGCTTCCCTGTCCTTCACCATCTCCTGGAGCTTGCTCAAACTCATGTCCTTTGAGTTGGTAATGCCATACAACCATCTTCTCTTTCGTCCCCTTATCCTCCTGCCTTCAGTCTTTCCCAGCATCAGGGTCTTTTCTAATGAATCAGCTCTTCACAACAGGTGACCAAAGTATTGGAGCTTCAGCATTAGCATCATTGGAGCTTCCAGTGAATATTCAGCGTTGATTTCCTTTAGGATGGACTGGTTTGACCTCCTTGCAGTCCAAGGGACTCTCTAGAGTCTTCTCCAACACCACAGTTCAAAAGCATCAATTCTTTGGCACTCAGCCTTTTTTATGGTCTAACTCTCACATCCATACATGGCTACTGGAAAAACCATACCTTTGACTATACAGACCTTTTTTGGCAAAGTAATGTCTCTGCTTTTTAATATGCTGTCTAGGTTTGTTATAGCTTTTCTTCCAAGCAGCAAGCTCTTTTCATGGCTGCAGTCACCATCTGCAGTGATTTTGGAACCCAAGAAAATAAAATGTCACTGTTTCAACTGTTCCCTCATCAGTTTGCAATAAAGTGATAGGACCAGATGCCATGATTTTTGTTTTTTGAGTGTCGAGTTTTAAGCCAGCTTTTTCACTCTCCTCTTTCAACAAGAGGCTCTTTAGTTTCTCCTCGCTTTCTCCCATAAGGGTGGAATCATCTGCATATCTAAGGTTATTGATGTTTCTCCCAGAAGTCTTGATTCCAGCTTGTGCTTCATCCATCCTGACGTTTGACATAACGTACTCTGCACATAAGTTAAATAAACAGGGTTACAGTATACAGCCTTGACGTTAAGTTAAATAAACAGGGTTACAATATACAGCCTTGGCGTACTCCTTTCCCAATTTTGAAATGGACCTTTGTTCTATGTCCAGTTCTAACTGTTGCTTTTGACCGAGAAACCATACAGGTTTCTCGGGAAGCAGGTAAGGTGGTCTGGTATTCCCATATCATTAAGAATTTTCCACAGTTTGTTTTGATACAAATAGTCAAAAGCTTTAGTGTAGTCAATGAAGCAGATGTTTTTCTGAAATTCTCTTGCTTTATCTGTGATCCAGTGGATGTTGGCAGTATCTATTCAGGTTACTGAGCAATAGTAAGTATTCATAGAGTGGGTAAAAATTGTAAAATGACAGGAACTTCATGAGTAACATAAAGTGTAGTTGAAAGTGTTTACAGAAGAAACAGTTTGCAGAAGCAGAACAGATAGTAATGAGATTTAAAGTGGAAAAAAAGGACAGGACCCAGGAAAGAGGTGCTCTGGGCATATTCTTAAGTCCATGTCAATTTTAGAAACATTGAGTCTATGTACATCTTAAGTATAACTGACTAACTGCTACTTCATGTTTATAGCGATGTCAAAATTATTATAGAAAATAAAGTAAATGATTTGAGAGTTTTGTAGGAGGTAAAAATGAAAGAATCCAGTGATTTCCTATTTCCATTTACTAGATGACATACCCTACTAAAAGAATGCTTGATTAGCACTCAGTGAAAAAATCAAATCCAGGGCTGTCTTAGGGAGCTTTGGGGGAAGGCAACCATGTATTATGACTAATTGAATAGACCTCTGGAGCTAAATAGAGGATAGTATTCTTTATATGGTAGTAGGTGAAGGAAAGAGAGAGTTGACACTGAAATCATAAAAAGACAAAGCATTCAAATTTGCCCTATGGGAATTGATGGGAGTAGGAGGATGGGAAAACTTTGTATATTTTGTTGATTCCATTTCTGGGGTGGGATAGTGAAACACATGAAGGCTTGTCCCCAGATTTGATAAGACAATTTATTTTATTGGGAAAATTGCTCAGGGAAGAGTTTAACTTTCAATATTTATCAGGATCAATAAGAGATATCTTTTTTTTCTTTTTTTGTCCGAACCCTGCAGCATGTGGAGTTTTTTGTGTTTTTGTTTGTTTGTTTTTAATTTATTTGGCTAAGTCTTAGGATCCATGTAAAATTTCATCCTGATGAAGGCCCTGTATGCAAAATTACATAGTGAAATAAAACCGCATAAATGTAAGTAGTGTGGGAAACCCTTCCATAATTCCTAGAGACTTAAACAAGATATGAAATCTCATAGTGAAGAGAGGCTGTTTCCACGTGACAAATGTGGAAAATTCTTTTAAGGTTTTTTTTGTATCTTAAGAGTCACAATCAAATTCACACTGGAACAAAACCATATAAATATGAGAAATGTGGTAAAGCCTTCATCTTGTCTTCTTTACTCACTTTACATATGGAAACCCCTGATAGAAAGTTTTCATGTGAACACTGTAGTGACTTTTCTGTTAGATCTGAGATTAGGACGCATCGAAAATCTCACGTTGGAGACAGTCCTTTTTTATGTAAGCAATGTGGAAAACACTTAAAACATTCCTTATGCCTTCAGTGTCACAAAAATATTCACTCTGGATTAAAACCCTACACATGTGAGAAATGTGAGAAAGCACATTTGTTGATTGGGTTGTTTTTCTTTTTTGATAGTGAGCTCCATAACCTGTCTGTATATTTTGGAGTCTAACCCTTCTGTATTGCTTTCTTACAACATTTTTTGCTTCCAATTGGAGGGTTGCCTTTTTATCTTCTGTATAGTTTCCTTTGCTTTGAAAAGTCTTTTAAGTTTAATTAGGTACCATTCAATTTCTTAAATTTTCAGTAATTTACTAGGTAGGTCAAAAAAGATCTTATCGTGCCGTATGTCAAAGAGTGTTTCTCCTATGTTTTCCTCTAAGAATTTTATAGTGTCATGGCCTATGTTTAGGTCTTTAATCCATTTTGAGTTTATTTTTGTGTAAGGTGTTAGGAAGTGTTCTAATTTCATTCTTTTACATGTAGCTGTCCAGTTTTCTCAGCACCACTTATTGAAGAGTCTGTTTTTTTCTTCATCAGATATTCTTCCCTTTGTCACAGATTTGGTAACCAAAGGTGGGTGTGTTTATCCCTGGGCAACAATACAAAGAAGAACTATACAAAAAAGGTCTTAATGACCCAGATGTCCTGGAATGTGAGCTCAAGTGGGTCTTAGGAAGCATTACTACAAAGCTAGTGGAGGTGATGAAAGTCTAGCTGAGCTGTTTAAATTCCTAAAAGATGATGCTGTTAAAGATGATGATCCAACATTCAATATACCAGTAAACTTAGAAAACTCAGCTGTGGCCACAGGACTGGAAAAGGTCGGTTTTTATTCCAATACCAAAAAAAGGCAATGCAGAGAATGTTCAAACTACAGCACAATTGCACTCATCTCACACGCTAGTAAAGTAATGCTCAAAATTCTCCAACTAGGCTTCAGCAGTACGTGAACTGAGAACTTCCAGATGTTCAAGCTGATTGAGGAAAGGCAGAGGAACCAGAGATCAAGTTGCCAACATCCGTTGGATCATAGAAAAAGCAGGGGAATTCAAGAAAAACATCTACTTCTGCTTTATTGACTAAGTGAAAGTGTTTGCCTGT
Organism: Neotragus moschatus; assembly: GCA_006410615.1. Taxonomy (NCBI): domain Eukaryota; kingdom Metazoa; phylum Chordata; class Mammalia; order Artiodactyla; family Bovidae; genus Neotragus; species Neotragus moschatus. The sequence continues at coordinate 155,731 of SJYA01001109.1, forward strand.
GTAGGTCCCAACAAACTGTGAAAAGTTCTTAAAGAGATGGAAATACCAGACCACCTTACCTGACTCCTGAGAAATCTGAATGCAGGTCAAGAAGCAAAAGTTAGAACCGGACATGGAACAATGGACTGGTTCAAAATTGGGAAAAGGCTGTATATTGTCACCTTGCTTATTTAACTTATATGCAGAGTACCTCATGTGAAATGCTGGACTGAATGAAGCACAAGCTGTAATCAAGATTGCTGGGAGAAATATCAATAATCTCAGATATGCAGATGACACCACTCTTATGGCAGACAGTGAAGAGAAACTAAAGAGCCTGTTAATGAAATTGGAAGAAGAGTGTGAAGAAGCTTGCTTAAAACAACATTCAGAAAACAAAGATCATGGCATCCAGTCCCATCATTTCATGGCAAATAGATGGGGAAACAGTGACAGACTTTATTGTCTTGGGCTCCAAAATCACTGTAGATGGTGACTGCAGCCGTGAAATTAAAAGACACTTCCTCCTTGGAAGAAAAGCTATGACCAACCTAGACAGCATATTAAAAAGCAAACTTTACTGACAAAAGTCCATGTCATCAAACCTATGGTTTTTCCAGTAGTCATTATGGATGGATGTGAGAGCTGGACCATAAAGAAAGCTGAGTACTGAAGAATTGATGCTTTTGAACTGTGGTGTTGCTGAAGGCTCCTGAGAGTCCCTAGGACAGCAAGGAGATCAAACCAGTCAATCCTAAAGGAAATCAACACTGAATATTCATTGGAGGGACTGAAGCTGAAGCTCCCATACTTTGGCCACCTGATGCAAAGAACTGACTCAGTGGAAAAGACCCTGATGCTGGGAAAGATTGAAGGCAAGAGGATAAGGGTTCGACAAAGGATGAGATGGTTGGATGGCATCACTGACTCAATGGACATGAGTTTAAGCAAGCTCCAAGAGTTGGTGCTGGACAGGGAGGCCTGGCATGCTGCAATCCCTGAGGTCACAAACAGTTGGACAGGACTGAGCAACTGGACTGAACTGTCCACGAAACANTAAGGGTTCGACAAAGGATGAGATGGTTGGATGGCATCACTGACTCAATGGACATGAGTTTAAGCAAGCTCCAAGAGTTGGTGCTGGACAGGGAGGCCTGGCATGCTGCAATCCCTGAGGTCACAAACAGTTGGACAGGACTGAGCAACTGGACTGAACTGTCCACGAAACATTAAGACATTTTTGGAATTGTATTTGAGCCATATTGGAGGATTAGCTCTGGAAGAACATCACAGAAAGTCCTTGTTTAGTGTGTATTTGTGTGTTTATTTATTTATTTGGGGCTTCTCTGGTAACTCAGTAGTAAAGAATCCTCCAAGGCAGGAGACTGGGTTCAATCCCTGGGTCAGGAAGATCTCCTGGAAAAGGAATTGGCAACTCATTCCAGGACTCTTGCTTGGAGAAAACCATGAACAGAGGAGCCTGGTGGGCTACAGTCCATGGTGCTGCAAGTGTCAGACATGACTTAGCCACTAAACTACCACCATCATTTATTTATGTATATTTTTGTCCCCACCATGGTGTATGTGGGATATTATCTCCCGGAGGCATGCACGATCTTATTACCCCAACAGGAATTGAACCCCTGACCTCTGCAGTGGAAGCTTCCCTGTGCTTCCCTATCTGTTTGAATTTGTTCAAACTTGCATCCATTGAGTCAGTTATACCATCCAACCATCTGATCCTCTGTTGCCCCCTTCTCCTCTTGCCCTCAGTCTTTCCCAGCATCAGAATCTTTTCCAGTGACTCTGAATAATATTTCATTTTTGAATCTTTTCCTTCCATTCATGTGTTGATGGACACTTAGGTTGCTTCCATAACTTGCCTGCTGTAAATAACATTGCTGTGAACATTGGGATGCATGTATATTTTTAAATTACTGTTTTCATTTTCTTTGGATATACACCCAAACGAATGGAATTGCTAGATCATGGTGTAGTTTCTTGAGGAATCTCCATACTATTTTCCGTAGTGGGTACATCAATTTACATTCCCACCAGCAGAATACCAGTGTTCCCTTTTCTTCACAGTCTGGCCAAATTTGTTATTTGTGATCTTTTTGATGACCATTCTGAATGAAGCGATAGCTCACTGCAGCTTTCATTTGCATTTCTCTATGAAAGTGAAAGTGGAAAGTGAAAAAGTTGGCTTAAAGCTCAACATTCAGAAAATGAAGATCATGGCATCCAGTCCCATCACTTCATGGGAAATAGATGGGGAAACAGTGGAAACAGTGTCAGACTTTATTTTGGGGGGCTCCAAAATCACTGCAGATGGTGACTGCANTTTTTTTTTTTTTTTTTTATACTGCCCCTTTCAGGATTTAGCATCAGGGTAATCATGGTCTTATAGAAAGAATTTGGGAGTATTTCCACCTCTTTGGTTTTTGGGAATAGATATTAAGGGACTTCCCTGGTGGTCCAGTGTTTAAGACTATTTCAGTGCAGGGAGCACTGATTCAATCCCTGGTGGTCAGAGAACTGGGATCCCATATGCTGTGTGGCACAAGCATATGTATTCAGCCTTCTTTATATGTGGGATAATTCTCCTGTGCAGCTGCCTTGCCTGGACTTTTAATTTGGGGGAATTTTGATCGCTGATTCAGTTTCAACATTAGTAATCAATCTACTTAGATTATCCATGGATTCCTATTCAGTTTTCAAAGGTTTTTTTAATTCTAGGTACATATTTCTTCTAGTTGTTCAATTTGTTGACAGATAACTTAATAGTATACTTTCTTTTTTCTCATAGTATTCCCTTTTGATTATTTTTCTGTGTGTGGAATCAGTTACAACTTCTCTTTCATTATTTATTTTGCTTATTTGGGTCTTCTTTTTCCCTTAATGAGATAGGCTACAGCCTTATCAACACTAATTATCTTTTCAAAAGACCTGCTTTTGGGTTCACTGATATTTTCTAATGTAGGGGGAGTGGGGTTCTCTATTTTATTTCTCTCTGATGTTTATTACTTCTTTCCTTCTGCTAACTTAAGGCTTTGTTCTTTTTCTAATTCCTTTGGATGGTAAATTAGGATGTTTACTTGAGATTTTTCTTAACGTCTTGAGATAGGCCTGTATCATTATAAAATCCCCCCATCATGACTACTTCTGCTGCTTCCCATCAATTTGGGGACGTTTTGTTTCTATTTTCATGTGTCTTGAGGTATTTTCCAATTTCTTCGTTGACCTGTTCATTTTGTAGTAACATGTTGTTTGGTCTCCACATATTTGTTCTTTTCCCATTTTTCTTTCTGTAATTGATTTCTTTGTTTCACAGCATTGTAGTCAAAAAAATATTTGATATTATCTCTGTCCATTAAATTTGTTGAGCAGACATGTCATCCATCTGTCCTGGAGAACATTCCATGTGCACTTGTGAAGAATCTGTTTTGGGTTGGAATGTCCTGTAGGTATCTATTAAGTCCAAGTGGCCAAATGCATCTTAAGACTACTGTTTTATTCTGGATTTTCTGTCTGGATGATCTGTATACACAGATGCTGCTGCTGCTAAGTCACTTCAGTCGTGTCTGACTCTGTGCGACCCCATAGACGGCAGCCCACCAGGCTCCACTGTCCCTGGGATTCTCCAGGCAAGAACACTGGAGTGGGTTGCCATTTCCTTCCCCAATGCATGAAAGTGAAAAGTGAAAGTGAAGTCGCTCAGTCGTGTCCAACTCATAGTGACCCCATGGACTGCAGCCCACCAGGCTCCTCCATCCGTGGGATTTTCCAGGCATGAGTACTGGAGTGGGTTGCCATTGCCTTTTCCACCACTGATGCTAGTTGGTTGTTAAAATTCCCTATTATTATTGTATTACTCTCAACGTCTCCCTTTATGTCTATAAATACGTACTTTATTTATTTAGCTTCTCCTGTATTAGGTACACATATGTTAACAGTTGTTACATGCTCTTGTGTTAATGCCTTTATCATTACATAATGTCCTTTGTCTTTTATTTAGACTTTGTCTTAAAGTCTACTTTGTCTACTCTGAGTATTGCTACACCAAATTCTTGTTTGTTTGCCTTTGCATGGACTATCCTTTTTCTGTCCTTTCACTTTCAGTCTGTATGTGTGTCCTTAGCTTTACTAATTTGTGATTACTCTGGGATTCATATGTTGACCTGTAACTAGATCTGCCTGTTTTAAAATAATAGTGATTTAATTTCAAGCACATTCTGTGTTATTTCTCCCTTATTGCAGGTTTTTTGTCTTTAATGTCATATTTCTTAACACTTAATTGATTGTTGTAGTTATAGTTTCTTTTAATCTTTTTACTTGCTTACTTAAATGGTCGTTGCACAGGCTTTACTATATATTTACTTTACTAATGGGACTTTTCTTTCCTATACATTCTTCTGCTTGTACCCTTTTCTTTTCCACTTAAGAGAAGACCCTTTACCATTTCTCTTAGAGTTGTTTTAGATTTGAAGAACTCCTCTAGTTTTTGCTTACCTGAAAGTTCTTTGTCTCGCCTTCAATTTTGAATGATAACCTTGCTGGGTAGAGTATCTTTAATTTGTAGGTTTTTCCCTTTTAGCACTTTCAAAGTATATGCCCCTCTGTCCTGCAAGGTTTCTGCAGAAAAATCAGTTGATAGCCTTAAGTGGGTCCCTTGTGTATGACTCCTTGTTTTTTCTTACTACCTTTAGAAGTCTCTGTTTACCTTTTGAATTTTAATTATGATATATTTTGGTGTGTGTCTCTGGGTTCATCTTGTTTGAGACTGCTTTCTGTCGTTGGATACCTGTTTCATTCTTCCATTTTGGGAAATTTTCAGCCATCCTTGTTGTTGTTCACTTGCTAAGACGTGTCTGACTTTGTGATCTATGGACTGCAGCATGTCAGTCTTCACTGTCCTTAAGTATCTCCCAGGGTTTTCTTTGGGAAATTCATGTCTTTGAGTCAGTGATGCTATCTAACCATCTTATCTCTGCCACCCTCTTCTCCTTTTGCCTTCAGTCTTTCCCAGCATCATGGTTTTTTCTAGTGAGTCAGCTCTTTGCATCAGATGGCCAAGGTATTGGAACTTCAGCTTCAGCATCAGCCCTTCCAATGAGTATTCAGGATTGATTCCTTTAGGATCCACTGGTTTGATATCCTTGTATTCCAAGGGACTCTCAAAAATCTTCTCCAGAACCACAATTCAAAAACATGAATACTTTGGCACTGAGTCTTCTTTATGATCCAGCTCACACATGACTACTGGAAAAACAACTCTGAATAAACAAACCTTTGTTGGCAAGTGATGTTTCTGCTATTTAATACGCTGTCTAGGTTTGTCATAGGTTGTTCCCCGCC
>SJYA01001109.1:161226-219004 GCA_006410615.1 Neotragus moschatus
CCCCCCCCCCCCCCCCCACTCAAGGAGCAAACATCTTTTAACTTCATGGCAGCAGTCACCATCCACAGGGATTTTGGAGATAATGAAAATGTGGTTTCTGCTTCTACTTTTCCACCTCTTCTCTTTGCCATGAAGTGATGGGAACAGATGCCATGATTGACTTTGTTTTTTTAATGTTGAGTTTTAAGCCAGCTTTTTTACTCTCCTCTTTCACCCTCATCAAGAAGCTCCTTAGTTCTTCACGTTCTGTCATTAGAGTGGTATCATCTGCATTTCTGATGTTGTTGATAATGTCTCCTGGCAGTCTTGATTCCCACTTGTGATTCATCCCATCTTGCATTTCAAATTAGGTACTCTGCATTGAAATTAAATAAGCAAGGTGACAATATACGGCCTTCTTATACTCCTTTCCCAGCTTTGAACCAGTCACCCTTCCCTGTCCATTTCACTTGCTTTTTGATCTACATACAGGTTTCTCAAGGAACAGTTAAGGTGGTCTGGTATTCTCACTCATTAAGAATTTTCCACAGTTTGTTGTGATCCACCCAGTCAAAGGCTTTAGCATACTTAATGAAGCAGAAGTAGATGATTTTCTGAAACTCCCTTGCCTTCCTATGGTCCATAAATGTTGGCAATTTGATCTCTGGTTCCTCTGCATTTTCTAAACGCAGGTTGTACATCAGGAAGTTCTCAGTTCATGTATTGTTGAAGCCTAGCTTGAAAGATTTTTGAGCATAGCCTTACTAGCGTATGTGCTGCTGCTGCTGCTGCTGCTAAGTCACTGCAGTCATGTCCAACTCTGTGTGACCCCATGGACAGCAGCCCACCAGGCTCCTCCATCCACAGGATTGTCTAGGCAAGAATACTGGAGTGGGTTGCCATTTTCTTCTCCAGCATATGTGAAAAGAGTCCAATTGTACAGAAGTTTGAACATTTTTTGGCATTGCCCTTCTTTGGAATTGAAAGGAAAACTGTCCTTTTTCAGGCCTGTGGCCACTGCTGAGTTTTCCAAATTTGCAGATGTATTGAGTGCAGCACTTTAACAGCATCATATTTTAGGATTTTAAATAGCTCAGCTGGAATTCCATCACCTCCACTAGCTCTGTTTGTAGTATTGCATCCTAAAGCCTACTTGATTTCACACTCCAGGATGTCTGTCTCTAGGTGAGTGAGCACACCATCGTGGTTATCTGTGGTAATACTTTTTTTTTAAACAGGTCTTCTTTGTATTTTTGCCACCTTTTCTTAATCTTCCCTGGTTCTGTTTGATGATACCATTTCTGTCTTTTATCATGCCCATGCTTGCATGAACATTCTTCATATGTCCAATTTTCTTGAAGATATGTCTAGTCTTTCCCATTCTGTTGTTTTCCTCTATTAACTTTGCTTTATTCATTTAAGCGGGCCTTCTTATCTCTCCTTGCAGTTTTCTAGAATTATGCATTCATTTGGGTATATATCTTTCCTCTTCTTTACCTTTTGTTTCTCTTCTTTGTGCAGCTATTTATTTGTAAAGCTTTGGCTTCAGACAACCACTTTGGCTTTTTGCATTTTTTTCTTTGGGATGGTTTTGGTCACTGCCTCCTGTACAGTATTATGAACCTCCATTCATAGTTCTTCAGGCACTCGGTCTACCAGATATAATCCTCTGAACCTGTCTGTCACCCTCACTTATAATGGGTATGATTTAGGTCATACCCAAATGACCTAGTGGTTTTCCCTGCTTTCTTCAATTTAAGCCTAAATTTTGCAATCAGGAATTCATGATCTGAGTTCATATTTTTATCAAATACATTTTTTCCCCTCTTTTTCTCTCTTCTTCTGAGACCCAGTTATGAGAATGTTAGAATCATTTATATTAGACCAGAGATTCCTTAACCTGTCCCTTTTTCTTCCACCACAACACACAGTTTGCAGCATCTTAATTTCTCGATGAGGACTCAAACCCAGGCCCCCCTTAGTGAAAGCACTGAGTCCTAACTACTAGTCTGCCAGGGTATTGCCATACTGTTCTCATTTTTAAAATTTGTTTTCTCTTTCTGTTTTTCTGGTGGGGTGATTTTTGTTATTCTATCTTCCATATCAGTTGTGCACTCTCCTGTACCCCCTGATCTGATGTTAATACTTTCAAGCATGTTTTTTTGGAGAAGGCAATGGCACCCCACTCCAGTACTCTTGCCTGGAAAATCCCATGGATGGAGGAGCCTGGTAGGCTGCAGTCCATGGGGTCCCTAAGAGTCCGACACGACTGAGCGACTTCACTTTCACTTTTCACTTTCATGCATTGGAGAAGGAAATGGCAACCCACTCCAGTGTTCTTGCCTGGAGAATCCCAGGGATGGGGAAGCCTGGTGGGTTGCCGTCTGTGGGGTAGCACATAGTCAGACACTACTGAAGTGACTTAGCAGCAGCAGCATGTTTTTTATTTCAGTTATTTTATTCTTCACATCTGACTGGTTCTTTTTTATTGTTTATGTTCCTTGTTACAATTTTAACTATGTTCATTCATTCTTTTCTCCAGTTCAGTTACCATTCTTATTTGTTGTTGTTCGTTAGTCGCCAAGTCACGTCCAACTCTTTACAACCCTATGGACTAACAGGCTCTTCAGTCCATGACATATCCCAGGCAAGAATGCTGGAGTGGGTTGGCATTTCCTTTTCCAGGGAATATTCCCATGGGATCGAACCCATGTCTCTTGCTTTGGCAGATGGATTCTTTACCACTGAATGACCTGCAAAGCCCTAGCATTCTTGTGCTTTACATTTTGTGTTGGTTTCTGCCATATAACTGAGAATCAGTTACATATATGTATGTATGTATACATATACACACATATATATGCATATGTATGTATGTATGTATCACCTCCCTCCTGAGTCTCCCTCTTCTTCCCACATCCCACCCCTGTTGGTCATCACAGAACACCAGACTGGGCTCCCTTTGTTATTAAGCAACTTCCCACTAATATTTTACACATGATAGTGTATATATGTCAGTGCTGCTTTCTGAATACAGCCCACCCTCACCTTCCCCTTCTGTGTCCACAAGTTTCTTTTCTGCCAGGTTCATAAGTACCATTTTGCTACATTCCATGTATATCCATTAATATATGATTCTTGTTTTTTTCTCTTTCTGACTTCACTCTGTATAAGATGGTCTAGGTTCATCCACTATAACTGACTCAGACTTGTTCCTGTTTATAGCTGGGTAAAATCCACTGTGTGAATGTACCATAATTGCTGTATACATTCATCTGTCACTGGAAATCTAGACTGCTTCCATTTCCTAGCTATTGTAAATGTTGCTGCAGTAAATACTATAGTAGTGAGATTTCTGAGTCATATGGTAGATTTATTCTTAATTTTTAAAGGAATCTCCATATTGTTTTCCAGTTGGCTGTATCAGTTGCCTTTTCCACCAGCATTCCCTTGCAGCTTTTAATCATTTTTCTTTGTGTTTAATTTTTGTTAGCTTGAATATTATGTATGGTGTGGTTCTTTATGAGGCTTTTCTTTATAAGAGACTCTGGGCTTCCTGGACTTGAGTGACTGTTTCCTTTCCCATCACCCTAAGGAAGTTTCCAACTGTAATCTCCTCAAATATTTTCTCATACCCTTTTCCTCTTCTTCTTCTGAAACCCCTGTTACTTGAATATTGGAGCATTTAATTTTGTCCCAGAGTCTTTAAGCCTGTCCTCATTTCTTTTTCCTTCTTTTTTCTCTATTCTTCTCTGCTTTGGTTATTTCCACCATTCTATCTTCCAGCTCATTTATCCATTCTTCTTCCTCAGTTATTCTGCTGTTGGTTCCCTCCAGTGTTTTTTTATTTTAGTTCTTATGTTTTTCATTGTTGATTATCTGTTCTTTGTTTCTTGTAGGTCCTTGTTAAATGTTTCTTGTACATTCTCAATCTGTGCCTCCATTCTTTATCCGTGCCCACATATTATTTCTGAGGTCTTGTATCATCTTTAATATCACTGAATTCTTTTTCAGGTAAACTGCCTATTTCATTTTCATTTGCTTCATCTGGTGAAGCCCTGGAGTTCTTTTACTAATGCTTTAAACTGATTATTTGGTATATTATTTATCTGTGTTAAATTAGTTGTTTCATCTATGTTTTATCCTTGTTCTTTTGTTTGAAACAGATTCCTTTATCTTCTCATTTTGTTTCGCTTTCTGTCTCTGTGAAACATTTACCTATCTCATCTTTGAAGCTGTGTCCTTTTGTAGGTCCCTATGCAGTCTTTCTGTGCAGTAGCTTTGGTGGGAGAGCTGGATTTAAGCAGAGAAGAATTTTCCTTGGCAGTCCCTTGATTGAGGCTCCACATTGCACTACAGTGCTTGATACCTGGTAGTGGAGCTCAGATCCCACAAGCTGTGTGGCGTGGGCAAAACTTAAGAAATAAGGCTTTAAAAATTAAAACAAAGGGGCTTCCTTGGTGGCTCAGTGGTGAAGAGTCCACCTGCCAATGCAATGGACATGGGTTTGATCTCTGGTCCATGAAGATCCCACATGCCACAGAGCAACTAAGACTGTGTGCCACAACTATTGAGCCTGTGCTCTAGAGCCTGGGTACTGCAATTACTGAGCCCACATGCTGCACTACTAATAAGTCTGTTCACCCTAGAGCCTGTGCTACAGAACAAGAGAAGCCAACCCAATGAAAAGCCCATGCACAACCACAGATTAGCCCCAGCTCACTGTAACTGAGTATGGCAAAGAAGACCCAGCATAGCCAAAAATAAGTAAATAAATCTTTAAAAAAAAAAAAATGTAGTCAGCATAGATATGTCTTTCCTTGGGGCATCCTTCTTAGGAAGTTGTGCTGGTGATACAATGGCTAGAGCCAAAGCCCTGTGTGAGCTGTGCACAGTGGCTATCACTACCCTGTCATCAGGAGCAAGAGCCAAGTCTGGTTCCAAGGTCCTGGAAGCAGAAGCCCTGAATGTTGCCTCTCAATCAGTTCTGTTCTCTCCATGTTTGCTCTCTCTCTGCTCCCAGCAACTGTACCTTTGCCTTGGAGGAAGCAATGCTGGAACAGGAGGGTTTTTGTGGGCCAGACACACACTGAGACTGTCTAGGGAGCCAGTCAGGTATACAGACAGCTCCTGATCCACAACCTCCAGAAGTGCCAGCACTGGCCTAACTCACGTTATTCAGATGCAGTACTGGGTCCAGATCTGCTGCATACCCTCAAGTGTGCACTCTACTTGGCAGCAAACACTAAAACCAGATCAATTCCCCTCCTATCCTACCTGACTCTGTGGATCATATTTACAGCCTTGGTTTTGGACATCATTCTGTCTCCAGTTTGTTTTCAGTGGGAAGGGGCTCCATATAGATGTATTTTTGATATATTCCTGAGGGGGAGGTGAGCTCAGGGTCCAACTTCACCTGCTTTCCTCTCAGTGTGACATTTTCTGAGTGTGCAGGGATATTCAGGAATTTAGAATGGAATGACTTTCACACAGTGATTGTGGGAATTATGATCATCTCTGAATGCCTATGCCTTCTTTCTTTTCTCATAGGTCTTTCTAAGGACCTTTTATGCGATCCTGAGGAAAAGATAGAGGCAAGACAGGATGGTAGCTGAGTGTTTGAGGGATTGTTCTCAGGTAAGAAGACAGAGCATCATTATACAGAGTGAGCTACTGCATGCACCACATGGAAACATTTCCTTCTGGTTAGACCTATGTACACAGCTTCTTAAATAAAGCCAGTCTGAGTCCCTTTGGAATTTCCTCCCCATGTGAAAGGTCTCATATTGATGAGGGATTACTCTGAATAATCTTAGTATTTCAGTAATTACCTTCTGATATTGTGTCATGATTGCTGCTGCGTGTGTTTTGACTGTTCTGACATGGTACAGAATGAAGGTATATATTTCTTAGTGACCTTATTTATTAGCTTGCCCAAGTATGTGTAATTTGTTTAGGATTGTGTTATTGGTTCCATATCAATCACGAGTGGGTGTAGCTAGAAAGGAAAGCTAAGACCATTGTGTCCTGGGAGAGATGATGAGAGATCTTGAGGCCCTCTGTTGATATTGGGGCTCCCTTCCTCATTCTCCACTGTACATTGTTGGAGATCTTACTTTACTGAAACTACTTTGTATGCGATGGTTTAGGACTCAGTGACCTTCGCTGATGTGGCTGTGTACTTCACCCAGGAAGAGTGGACTTTACTGAACCCCTTTCAAAGAAAGCTATATAGAAATGTGATGCTGGAAAACTACAAGAACCTGAGCACAGCAGGTAAGGCTGCCATCATTCCATTACACTCTGAGGGAGCGGACATATATGTGCTGTACCTTCTATGTTCCAAGATGGGTGATGCCAATCTGAACACAATGGAAACTAGTAGACACTCGTATCTAAAGAATGAGTTTTACTCCAGTATACTTTCTCTGTAACGATGTGCTTTGAGCTCTAACAGCATTATCATGACTTTTGTTTGAAATATGCATTCTCAAGAGTTCACCTTTGGCATAGTGAATGAAACTTTGAAATGTGGGCCCAGTTATCTGTTTTAACAGGCAGTGGCCATGATTCTTGAAACCAGCATTTGGCAACCACTAGTTTAGCAACTTCTCCATGAGGCCAAACATCTCTTTTACATTTACCTCATTTCCTATTTAACAACATTCTCAGTGCTTTGTAAATGTTCACATAGGTCTGAATATGTTTTTCACTGACCATAGATACAATCTTTTTGACACACAGAAACAGGAGCTATTTGCCTTTTTATCTGTTTAAAAATTATTACCACATTCATTCTAATGACTTGATTAGATATAGGACCTGATTCATGGGAAAGTTTGTCATGTTTGGCAGGGACTTTTTCATTAATATATCTTTCTTCATGAACAGGATATCAGGCATTCAAACCCACTTTAGTCTCTTGGTTGGAACAAGATGTATTAAACACTGTGGAGAGAGGAATCCTCCAAGGTGAGCAATTATAAAGAACTTCCCATGTCAATTCAATTTCAGTGTGTTTTGAATTTATAAGAAGGAAGCTTATTGAAATGGGCTTTCTCTCAGAAGGCTGAGGACATTGGTTTCTAATGTTCTGTGACTTGAACTTCTCATACATGCATACATTTAATCAGACTTTCCTGTGATCTCACAAAATAGCCTTTTCTTTCTATATTAGTTACTTTTTTTTTTTTTGGAGGAGTGGGGGTGCTGTATATAGGCTCTTTGTTGCTGCGTGCAGGCTTTCTCCAGTTGCAGCAGTCAGGGGCTACTCTACTTTCGGTGTCCAGGCTTCTCATTGGGTAGTTTCTCTTGTTGCAGACAATGAGCTCTAGGGCCTCAAGACTCACTAGTTGTGTCACTTGGGCTCTACAGTGCAGGCTCAGTTGTAGCACACAGCCTTGGGCTCTTCCATAGCACATGCCATATTAGTTTCAGGACCAGAGATCTCACATGTGTCCCCTGCATTGGTAGGCAGATTCTTAATCACTGACCTACCAGTGAAGTCCCTTAGTTTTATCATGTTGATGTATATTCTTTGTCCAGAGCTTTCCCTATTAATATTCTCTTTTCTTCCTTTTTCTCTCCATAGACTCTTTTTTTAAATCAAGTACTCAATACATATATATATTCTTGCTTAATTTTTGTCATAGTCAAATTCCTCACGTCTGTCTTGCCTTTTTAAAAGATATGTTAAATTGGAAACTTATACAGATGAGCCTTATTGTTTTTAACCTCTTTAACATCCACTTCTTTGTGCAAAGTCTTAAATTTGTTATTCTCTTTTCCTTTAGAATGGGAAATACAACTTATATCCAATGACTTGGGAATTCAGCAGGATATTTTACCAGAAAAAACATCAAATATGGTACAAATGGTAAGATCAGCAAGTTTCATTCATAAAAAAATACTTATTTTCCTTTTAGTTAATATTGGGATTTCCATACAGCATGAACATTAGTGATAGATATATGAGTGGCATTCACCCCAGATAGCAGTGTCTGTCAGCAAACTCTGATTATGAGCAACTTGGAAATATCGTAACCCAAGGTTCAAAATAGTTGCTGCAGACTTCCCACGAGGAATCATTCCCATATATATAATTAGACAATGAACTTTGAGAACAATTAATGAAATTGTAGTGAACTATTTTATGATTAGAGTATATGGCACCTCATTGTGTCAAAAGGATTTCATCATTTAAAGAAATCAACAGGGCAGGAAGTGTATGAATATAACAGAGATGGTAAAAATCATCATCCTCTCTGTAATGATGTTTCTGTTTTGAGATGGGTAGGATCGGTTAATGAATCTGAGAGATCTTTGAATCATCATCCATCCATTTCTCCACAGACACAAAGCCACAATGGGCTGGAACTGTATGACTGTGAGCACAGCCGGAAAGACTTAAATGACAGTGACTACTCGTACCATAGTACACACAGGAGAACTGAAAATGGAGGCAATTCTCACGAATATAATCCTTATGGAAAAAGCTTCCTTATTCTGCACAATGAATCCTTTACTAGAGAAAAATGTTCCATGTTTAATCAGTGTGGAAAAGCCATCAGGCTGACTCCAGATACTGTGTACTGGAAATCTAGCATACAAGAGAAAGCCTTAGAACACAGAGACTGTGGGCAATCCTTTGCTAATGAGTCTTTTCTTCAGGCACAAGTGAGAGCTCAGAAGAAAAAAAGACATGACAGTTGGAATGAATGTGGGAGAGCTTCCATTCAGTCAACAAGCCTCCATGCACATGTACCAACTCACACAGCTAACAAACATTACATATATGAGGATTCTGGAAAAGTCTTCAATGCAACCCTAAGCCGTAGACGACATATAAAAACACACACTGGAGAGAAGCCTTTTCACTGTGACATGTGTGGGAAAGCCTTTGGATCATCCTCATACCTACGCATTCACATACGAATTCACACTGGAATAAAACCCTACAAATGTAAGAGATGTGGGAAAGCATTTGTATCCTCCTCATACCTTCAAGTTCACAGTCGAATTCACACTGGAATAAAACCCTACAAATGTAAAGAATGTGGGAAAGACTTCTCTCAATCCTCAAACCTCACTGGACATATGAAAACTCACACTAGAGACCAGCCCTATAAGTGTAAGGTATGTGGGAAAGACTTCCATCGATCCTCAGACCTCACTGGACATACAAAAACTCACACTGGAGAGCAACTGTATAAATGTAAGGAATGTGGGAAAGCCTTTGGGTCATCCTCACACCTTCGTGTTCACGGTCAAATTCACACTGGAATAAAACTATACAAATGTCAAGAATGTGGGAAAACCTTCACTGGTTCCTCTCGCCTTATTGAACACATGAACACTCACACTGGAGAGAAGCCTTTTAAGTGTGACACATGTGGGAAAACCTTCACTCAATCCTCATGCCTTACTAAACATATGAAAATACACACTGGAGAAAAGCCTCTTAAGTGTGACATATGTGGGACAACTTTTACTCAAACCTCATACCTTACTCAGCATCTGAGAACACACACTGGAGAGAAGCCTTTTAAGTGTGACAAATGTGGGAAGGCCTTTGCTGCTTACTCATATCTTAGTAACCATTTCAGAACTCACACTGGAGAGAAGCCTTTTAAGTGTGACACATGTGGGAAAACCTTCGTTCAATCATCAGGCCTTTCTCAACATAAGAAAACTCACACTGGAGAAAAGCCATTTAAATGTGACACATGTGGGAAAACCTTCAGTCAATCCTCATACCTTTCTCGGCATATGAGAACACACACTGGAGAGAAGCCTTATAAGTGTGACACATGTGGGAAAGGCTTTGGGTTTTCTTCTATTCTTCGTAGACATTTACAGTCTCATACAGGGGAGAAGACTGCTAAATGTGAAAAATGTGGGAAAACCTTCACTCGAGCCTCAGGCCTTACTCAACATATGACAACACACACTGGAGAGAAGCCTTACAAGTGTGACAAATGTGGGAAGGCCTTTGCTGACTCCTCATGTCTTACTAAACACTTTAGAACTCACACTGGAGAGAAGCCTTTTAAGTGTGACAAGTGTGGCAAGGCCTTTGCTGTTTCCTCTCGTCTTACTAAACATTTTAGAACTCACACTGGAGAGAAGCCTTTTGAGTGCAATATATGTGGGAAAACATTTACCACTTCTTTGTCTGTTACCATGCACACGCGAAGGCACACTAGAGAGAAACCATATTCTTGTAAGGAACGTGGGTAAACCTTTTTATGTTCCTCAATACTGACTTCCTATGTACAGTGACATTGGGAGAGAAGCCATTGGAACGTGATATGTGGGAAAGCCCTTGCTGATTACTCCTTGCCGGAGTCCAGCTCCAGCAGCCAGAGATTCAACCTGAAGGGGTAGGTGGTGTCGGCGAGAGAAACTGAGGCAGCCTCTCAGTTTTCTTGGACTGCCTGTTTATTTCAAGCTTATGATTCTCTTTTATACTTTTACAAAAGTATTAGGTCAGAGGTTTGATATTTTTAGTTCCCATTGACCCAGATTTATTTGTCTCCAAAAATCAGTGTTGCCCCTCAAAAGGACTTCCTTCCTCAGCGGTTCTCTTATCTACTTTTTCTCATGTGTCCTTGTGAATACACTGTAACTCATGCTAATGTCTGGGCTGCATACCACATTCCTCAGTTTATTTCTTATCTGTCTAAGTTCTGTTTGCCCCTAGTATCCTAAGTTCACTATTTCTTAGAAAGGGCTTCTAGCTAATAATATCTTTAAAGTCCCTAATTTTTATAAGCTGCTGCTGCTGCTGCTGCTGCATCACTTCAGTCATGTCCAACTCTGTGCGACCCCAGAGACAGCAGCCCACCAGGCTCCCTCGTCCCTGGGATTCTCCAGGCAAGAACACTGGAGTGGGTTGCCATTTCCTTCTCCAATGCATGAAAGTGAAAAGTAAAAGTGAAGTCGCTCATTCGTGTCCAACTCTTAGTGACCCCATGGACTGCAGCCCACCAGGGTCCTCTGCCCATAGGATTTTCCAGGCAAGAGTACTGGAGTGGGGTGCCATTGCCTTCTCCATTTATAAGCTATAGTAGAATATTGTAACATTACAGCAATCCTTAAATCTTTAGCTTCTAACTATTTTAATTATTCCTAAGCCCTAAATTCAGCAAATTCCTTTGCCATAAACACTTTTCTCACAAATAGACTTCAGATAGGAATCCTTCCCATGGTCTCAAGCTGTGGCCTCTGTGCTCACCCTGGAATACTTTTTTGTAAAAGTCCTTGAACAAATGTCAGTGATTAACTTTATGAATTATTCTTTGAGCATAGCTGCAGAAGGCTTTATGCCTTCTGCTCCTCTCAAAAACAGTAAGCACTTTAATAGTCTCTTCAGTCAACTCAGCCAAGGAAAGGAAAAAACAAGTCAGAATCACAAAACCTAACTCCTTCATTCCGGGTCCATGCCTACGGAAAAAAAGGAGGGGGTTTAGGGCCATGCCTCTATTTTGTCAGTAATGCCTAATGTGGCTCCCGACAACTCCTGTCTTAACATTTTGTTCTTAATATTTGACTGCACTGTGCAGCATATGAAACCTTAATTCTCCCACTGGAGATGTGACACGTGCCCACTGTATTGGAAGGTAGAGCCTTAACTGCTGGAGAACCAAGGAGGTCCCCTACTAAACATTTTCAAAATCAACACAGGAGAGAATCCTTTTGAGGGTAATAAACATGGGAAAAGATTGATTCACCAATTCTTCATCCTTTACCATTCACTAGTGTAGGCACACTGGAAAAACACCGTAAACTTCAGGAATATGGGGATCAGTTTTACCATTCATATCTCACTAAGGAAAAAGTAAAGAGACTAGTTCAGGATTTCCTTCTGCCTGAATCTATCATGTCGCTAGAGCAAAGCCTAGAGTTCCTGATCACAACACACACACACAGTTCAACCCATGGTGACTCCTGCACACCAGGTCTCTGGAGTGGCATGAAAGGCGAGATGATGCCTTTGCACCAGCCAGGTAGATTGGAACTCAGATATCTACAAGGGCAGTTCCTGGAGCTACTGGGCTCCCCTGAGCTGGAAATACAAAGCACTGTCTTGTGGGGGCTTCTTCCTTGAAATACTTTTTGCAGGCTGATGTGTGTCAAGACTCAACTTTCTTTTTGTAGATGACATAATCTGAACGTATAAAACTCTAAAGATGCCACCAGAAAATCATTAGAGCTAATCAATTAATTTAGCAAAGTTGGAAGAAATAAAATTAATATGTGGAAATCCCTTGCATTCTTGTACACTAACATTGAAAAATAAGAGATACTAAGGAAACAATTCCGTCACCATCGCAACACAAAGAATAAAATACCAAGGAATAAACCTACCTAAGCAGACAAAAGATCTCTGTGCAGAAAATTATAAGATACTGATGAAAGAAATCAAAGGTAACACAAACAGTTGGAGACATGCATCATGTTGTTATTAGAAGAATCCATATTCTGAACATGACTGTACTATCCAGTGATTTCTACAGATTCAGTGCAATACTGATGGCATTTTTCACAGAACTAGAAAAAAATCTTTTCTTAATTTGTCTGGAAACACAAAAGACCCCCAATAGCCAAAGCAGTCTTGAGAAAGAGTGGAGGTGGAGCAATCAACCCTCATGACTTCAGACTATACTACAAAGCTACAATCATTAAGACAGTATGGTCCTGGCACAAAAACATAGACCAATGGTAAAAGATACAAAGCCCAAACGTAAACCCATACACCCGTGGGCACATTTTCTTGGACAAAGGAGGCAGGAATATACAGTGGAGAAAAAACAGCCTCTTTTAAAAGTGGTACTGGAAAAACTGGACAGCCTCATATAAAAGAGTGAAATTAGAACACTTCCTAACACCATACACAAAAGAAATTTAAAATGGATTAAAGACCTAAATGTAAGGCCAGAATCTATAATATTCTTAGAGGGAAATATAGGCAGAACACTCTTTGACATAAATAACAGCATTCTCTCTTTGACCCACCTCCTAGCGTAATAGAAATAAAAACAAAAATATACAAGTGGGACTTAATTAAATGTTCTAGCACATGAAAGGAAGCTATAAACAAGAAGAAAAGACAACACTCAGAATGGGAGAAAATAATTGCAGTGAAACAACTGAAAAAGGATTAATCTACAGAATATATAAGCCGCTTAGGCAGATCAAATACCAGAGAAACAACCCAGTCAAAAAATCAGCAGACCTACACAGACATTTCTCTAGAGAAGACATAGAGGTGGCCCCGAAACATGAAAAGATGCTCCACATCATTATGAGTGAAATACAAATTAAGTCTACAATGAGGTATCACCTCACATTGGTGAGAATGCCCATCATCAAAAGAGCTAAAAACAGTAAATGCTGGAGAAGGTGTGGAAAAAAAGGGAACCTTCTTATATTGTTGGTGGGAATGCAAGTTGATACATCCACTATGAAGAACAGTATGGAGATTTCTTTAAAAAACTAGGACTAAAACTAACATGACCCAGCATCATGAGAAAACCATAACTGAAAATGACACATGTACCCCAGTGTTCATTGCAGCACAATTTGCAGTGGATAGGACAGGGAATCAAGCTTTATGTTCACTGACAGATGAATGAATAAAGGGGTTGTGGTACATATGTACAACTGAATATTACTCACCGATACAAGCAACATACTCGAGTCAGTTCTGGTGAGTTGGATGAATCTAGAGCCTATTACACAGAGTGGAGTAAGTCAAAAAGAGAAAAACAAAGATTGCATACTAATACTTATGTATGTGGTTTAGTTGCTAAGTCATGTCCGACTCTTGTGACCCCATGGACTGTAGCCTGCCCGACTCTGTCCATAGGATTTTCCACGCAGGAATACTGGAATGGGCTGCCATTTCCTTCTCCAAACACATATGTATGGAACCTAAAAAATTATATTTGTGAACCTATTTGCAGGGAAGCCATAGAAATGCAGACCTGGAAAATAGACTTTTAGACCGAGGCTGAAAGGGAGGAGGTGGGGCAAATTAAGAGAATAGTATCTGAATCTGCTCGTAACATGGGAGACGTGGGTTTGATCCCTGAGTTGGGAAAATCCCCTGGAGAAGGGAACAACTACCCACTCCAATATCCTGGCCCAGAGAATTCCAGGGCCAGAAGAGCCTGGTGGGTTACAGTCCATGGGGTCCCAAAGAGCTGGACACAACTGAGCAACTTGGAAAATCACTTAGACACTACTGAGCAACTCATTCACTCACTGACATATATACTACCATGTGTACAATAGATAGCTAAAGGGAAGTTGCTATACAACAAAAGGAGCTCAACCTGGTTCTGAGGGGTAGGATGGTGTGCGTGTTGGGAGGAAGGTTCAAGGAGAGTACATAGGTATTCTTACGGCTGATTCATGTTGTATGGCAGAAGCCAACACAACATTGTAAAGCAAGTACTCTCCAATTTAAAAAACTTTTTTAATTTTTATTTTTACTTTATTNCAAAAGGAGCTCAACCTGGTTCTGAGGGGTAGGATGGTGTGCGTGTTGGGAGGAAGGTTCAAGGAGAGTACATAGGTATTCTTACGGCTGATTCATGTTGTATGGCAGAAGCCAACACAACATTGTAAAGCAAGTACTCTCCAATTTAAAAAACTTTTTTAATTTTTATTTTTACTTTATTTTACAATACTGTATTGCTTTTGCCATACATTGACATGAATCTGCCACAGGTGTACATGAGTTCCCAATCCTGAACCCCCCTCCCACCTCCCACCCCATATCATCTCTCTGGATCATCCCTGTGCACCAGCCCCAAGCTCACATTTTTAAAATAAAGTTCACCTTTCCCCACCAGCACTGACTGTCAGTAATGTCTGTCCACTACTGTCCTTGCATGACCCACTGCATTTGACCCACCTGCCTGTGAACAGGGAGTTCCTGTTCTTGTATGACTGAGGCAGCTGTACTTGTGAGACTACTGACCTCCCCCAACAGGCTCCTACAGAAGTGACCCTGCATGTGGGTATTTTAAAATACTGTTTTGTGGGACTTCCCTGGTGGTCCAGTGGTTAAGAATCCACCTTGCGATGCAGAAGATTCAGGAGACACAAATCCATTCTCTGGGTGGGAAACAAGCATCTCACATGCAGTGGGGCAACTAAGCTATTGCACCACAAATGGAGAAAAGCCCCTTACAACCTTGAAGTCCCAGTGCATCACACAAAAAGAATGTTTTGTGTGAGATGTTTTGTTCAGTGTGTTACGTCATGGAAATAACCAGCTAACCAGTTTCTTTATATTCTCTTTTTTCATACACTACATTTCTCCATTTACAATCTGACTTTAGTAGTCTTTTAAAAACTAATATTTTCTAAGAATTTGAGTTTTGGTTTACTAACTCATTTAAAATACCCATTTTAAATAAACAGCTGAAGGTCAGTTTTCATTCCAATCCCAAAGAAAGAAAATGCCAAAGAAAGTTCAAACAACCTCACAATTGCACTCATCTCACATGCTAGTAAAGTAATGCTTAAAATTCTCCAAGCCAGGCTTCAACAATATGTGAACTGTGAACTTCCAGATGTTCAAGCTGGTTTTAGAAAAGGCAGAGCAACCAGAGATCAAATTGCCAACATCCACTGGATCATGAAAAAAGCAAAAGAGTTCCAGAAAAACATCTATTTCTGCTTTATTGACTATACCAACGCCTTTGACTGTGTGGATCACAACAAACTGGAAAATTCTGAAAGAGATGGGAATACCAGACCACCTGACCTGCCTCTTGAGAAACTTATACACAGGTCAGGAAGCAACAGTTAGAACTGGACATGGAACAACAGACTGGTTCCAAATAGGGNGCACTCATCTCACATGCTAGTAAAGTAATGCTTAAAATTCTCCAAGCCAGGCTTCAACGGTATGTGAACTGTGAACTTCCAGATGTTCAAGCTGGTTTTAGAAAAGGCAGAGCAACCAGAGATCAAATTGCCAACATCCACTGGATCATGAAAAAAGCAAAAGAGTTCCAGAAAAACATCTATTTCTGCTTTATTGACTATACCAACGCCTTTGACTGTGTGGATCACAACAAACTGGAAAATTCTGAAAGAGATGGGAATACCAGACCACCTGACCTGCCTCTTGAGAAACTTATACACAGGTCAGGAAGCAACAGTTAGAACTGGACATGGAACAACAGACTGGTTCCAAATAGGGAAAGGAGTATGTCAAGGCTGTATATTGTCACCCTGCTTATTTAACTTCTATGCAGAGTACATCATGAGAAACACTGGGCTGGAAGAAGCACAAGCTGGAATCAAGATTGCTGAGAGAAATATCAATAACCTCACATATGCAGATAATACCACCCTTATGGCAGAACATGAACAGGAACTAAAAACCTCTTGATGAAAATGCAAGAGGAGAGTGAAAAAGTTGGCTTAAAGCTCAGCATTCAGAAAACGAAGATCATGGCATCTGGTCCCATCACTTCGTGGGAAATAGATGGGGAAACAGTGTCTGACTTTATTTTGGGGGGCTCCAAAATCACTGCAGATGTTGATTGTAGTCATGAAATTAAAAGACACTTACTCCTTGGAAGGAAAGTTATGACCAACCTAGATAGCATATTAAAAAGCAGAGACATTACCTTGCCAACAAAGATCCATCTATTCAAAGCTATTGTTTTTCCAGTGATCATGTATGGATGTGAGAGTTGGACTGTAAAGAAAGCTGAATGCCAAAGAATTGATGCTTTTGAACTGTGGTGTTGGAGAAGACTCTTGAGATTCCCTTGGACTGCAAGGAGATCCAACCAGTTCATCCTAAAGGAGATCAATCCTGGGTGTTCATTGGAAGGACTGATGCTGAAGCTGAAACTCCAGTACTTTGGCCACTTCATGTGAAGAGCTGACTCACTTGAAAAGACCCTGATGCTGGGAGGGATTGGGGGCAGAAGAAGGGGACGATAGGATGAGGTGGCTGGATGGCATCACTGACTCAATGGACAAGAGTTTGGGTAAACTCCGGGAGCTGGTGATGGACAGAGAGGCCTGGCATGCTGCGATTCATGGAGAGTCAGACACGACTGAATGACTGAACTGAACTGAAAGAAACCTCTAGCACTTTAGGGTCCTCTGCACAGATATTTTATACAGCTGAGTCTCTAAGAGAGGCACTGCTGATCAAGCTAGTTTTAAAACTTTTTTCCCCAGATGTGTTATTTCTGGAGGATCCACTAAATACTACTGTTAGTAATTATCTACTCACAATTTTCTACTATTGTAAGATGTACATCATGTAAAATTTACTGTGTTAACTATTGTTCGGTTCAGTTCAGTCGCTCAGTCATGTCTGACTCTTTGAGACCCTATGAATTGCAGCACACCAGGCCTCCCTGTCCATCACCAATCCCAGAGTTTACACAAACTCATGTCCATCGGGTCGGTGATGCCATCCAGCCATCTCATCCTCTGTCGTCCCCTTCTCCTCCTGCTCCCAATCCCTCCCAGCATCAGAGTCTTTTGCAATGAGTCAGCTCTTCGTATGAGGTGGCCAAAGTATTGGAGTTTCAGCTTTAGCATCAGTCCTTCCAAAGAACACCCAGGACTGATCTTTAGAATGGACTGATTGGATCTCCTTGCAGTTCAAGGGACTCTCATGAGTCTTCTCCAACACCACAGTTCAAAAACAGCATCAATTCTTTGGTGCTCAGCTTTCTTCCAAGTCTTATACCAGTACCTAGAAGATAATATTTAATAAATGTTTAAAGGCATGAGTCAATCAAACCATTGCTGTTATTAGCATCAAAAAGAAACTGGTTTCATCTTTCGTGGGAAAAAAAAGGAACAAAATAGGAAAAAAAAAAATGAACTTGGGAGCAGAGAAATGTTCCAATTTTTTTCTAGTTTTTGCCAGATACTAAACATTGGAGAAGGGGACGACAGAGGATGAGATGGCTGGATGGCTTCACCGACTCAATGGACGTGAGTTTGCGTGAACTCCAGGAATTGGTGATGGAAGACAGGGAGGCCTGGCATGCTGCAATTCATTGGGTCGCAAAGAGTCGGACACGACTGAGTGACTGAACTGAACTGAAACATCACCTACACAAACTGAACATTTATACCTATCAAAAATTTGTATAATGGCTGCAGTCCATCTGTTAATCTCAGAATGTCTTGTTTTCCATATATCTTGTAATGACATGCAGCTGTTAGGTAATTTTTGTCCCTAAGGAAAAATTCCAAATCTAGTAATAGTGTAAAGAAATATAAAGAGAAAAATACTGCAGTCAAGATAGCATCAGGTTCCTCTTTTTCAGCGTGTTTTTCATATGACTAACAATAATATTACACTTATTTAATAGTATTACACTTATTTGGGTACTATTATAGACTGAACTGTGTTCACTCAAAATTTTATGTTGATATCCTTATTCCCAAGGCCTCAGAATGTGACTGTATTTGGAGAAAGTGCCTTTCAAAAGATATTTAATTTTAACATGAGGTCACCAGGATGAACCTTAAGTCAATCACCCTGGTGTTCTTATAAGAAGAGGAAGTCAGAACACCCAGAGGCCAGGGAAATCTGAACAAAGGGAGGACCAGGTTCAGAATCAGCATGATGGTGGCCATCTGCAATCCAAGTAAAATGGAGCAGGACCTTATGGTCTATATTCCCCCCATGTCCTCAGCCTACCTTTTGTCTGTGGAACAACTTTAGCCAAAGAATAAGCTTAATCAGAGAAATGAAAAAATGCAGAAACAAAGGAAAACTGTCAAAGGAGGCCAAGTAGTAATAGTTAATAGTCATATTAAACAGAGTCAAGGACATTTAGTCCCTCCTCAAGGGCTATTATAGATGATATCCTGAGCCGTAGCCTGTGAGGTATCTTGTAGATATTGAACTGCACTTCAGGTGGAAGAAGTTAACTACCTGATGACCAGACTAGTCATGATATAAACTGTCACAGTTCCAAGAACTGCCATCAAGGAAATGGGAACAAACCAATCCTGCAACTGAAGATTAACTACTTAAACAAGATGAATCTGATTAGGACACCACATGACCAATTTCAAGGAGACTATCAGAGCTGACTGTACTATATCTGCATGTAGGCCCCTCCCTCTGTCTATAAAAGCTCTTGCCCACTGATTGTCAGTGCAGGGAGTCAGCCTTCTGCTAGGCATCTGCCCTCCCCCTGGCACCTTGCTGGTTGCCAGCATCCAAAGTAAAGCAAACTTTCCTTTCCACTAATCTCACTTGTCTATTGGCTTTTGAGAAGTCAGCTGCTGGACCCCACAAGGAGACAGGCCTCAGAGGAAACCAACCCTGGTGGGACCTTGATGTTGAATTTCCAGACTCTAGGATTGTTAGAAAATATATTTCTGTTGTGTAAGTCACCCAGTCTAGCATTATTAGGATAAGGCAAGCACCATTTCAAAATCCTCTTGCTACAGCTGTTACTTGAACCATGTCTCCTGTAATTATTTCAGTGGAAGTTGTGACAGGTTTTTTGCTCAGCCCCAACTAAACACCTTGCCAGTCAGTTCAGGTCAGTTGCTCAGTCATGTCCGACTCTGTGACTCCATGAACCGCAGCACGCCAGGCTTTCCTGTCCATCACCAACTCCCGGAGTCCACCCAAACCCATGTCCATTGAATCAGTGATGCCATCCAACCATCTCATCCTCTGTCGTCCCCTTCTCCTCCTACCCTCAGTTTTTCCCAGCATCAGGGTCTTTTCAAATGAGTCAGCTCTCTGCATCAGGTGGCCAAAGTAGTGGGAGTTTCAGCTTCAAAATCAGTCCTACCAATGAACACCCAGAACTGATCTCTGCACATGCCAAACACCTCCTGCTTTCTGACCTGAAACTTCTGATACCAAATTGTGGGACATTTGAGGGAATCTGCTCTGTATTCAGAACTGTGCAACTCAGACATAAAGGGATGTTAATCTCTCTAGGACAATCTCTGGCCTAAAGAAAGCATGAGCTGAGGTCTTTTCATCTATTGAGTGGAAAAGTTCTGGGACACATATCATGTTGTACCTCAGGAAGGTTTGGTGGGATTGAGTAGCAGTCATCAATAAAAGCAGTCATTATTATTTTGATTCCTTAATTGATTTGGTTTTCCTTCCCTGCTGCTGCTGCTAAGTTGCTTCAGTTGTGTCTGACTCTGTGTGACACCAGAGACAGCAGCCCACCAGGCTCCCCCATCCCTGGGATTCTCTGGCCAAGAACAAGGGAGTGGGTTACCATTTCCTTCTCCAAAGCGTGAAAGTGAAAAGTGAAAGTGAAGTCGTTCAGTCGTGCCCAACTCTTAGTGACCCATGGACTGCAGCCTACCAGGCTCCTCCGTCCATGGGATTTTCCAGGCAAGAGTACTGGAGTGGGTTGCCATTGCCTTCTCCCCTTCCTTCCCTAGTAGATAATAATAGGAGATATATACAAGAAATATATACATATTTGTTCTGTTTCTCTGGATAACCCTAATAACAAGGCCCAAGAGAAATGAAAATGTTTGAATATACATGGCTTTTCATAGCACCATTATTCATAATATGCACAAAGTGGCAACAATCCAAATATTCATCAATTGATAAGTAAATAATATATTCATACTATGGAATATCATTCTGAAATAGAAATTATATATGCTATAACATGAATCTTGAAAAATACACTAAGTGAAAAAATTACTGATGAAAGGTTTCATGATCTTAGTTACATGAAATGTCTAGAAAAGGCAAATGGATAGAGACAGAAGGTGGAATCATGGCAGCATGGATGTTATTTGTCGAGGAATATGGGGGTGTAACAACCAAAGGGTACTTTATAATGGAACCAAAATTCCATTATATTTTTACAACTAGGTTTTTTTTATTATACATTTATTTATTTTAATTGGAGGTTAATTACTTAACCAATACAATATTGTAAAGTACAACTAGGTTTTAAAATAACATAAATGTGTTGTTATCAAAAGAGTCTGATACAGATATAAGTAAATATTACTGACACAGAAGAGTCTAAAACCTGAATTAAGTATCTATAGGAATTTATTGAATAAAGGTGGAATTTCAAATTAGTATGTGAAGGATAATTTATCAGTAAACAACTGATCCTCTCTCTGGAGGAAAAACATAATTGTGTGTGTGTGTGTGTGTGTTAGTAACTCAGCTGTGTCTCTCCCGTGGACTGCAACCTGCCAGGCTCCTCTGTCCATGGAATTCTCCAGGCAAGAACAGTGTAGTGGGTTGCCATTTCCTTCTCCACTACTACCCCATAACACATGACAAAACACATTCTCTGAGGATTAAAATGTCAGTAAAAATATAAACTTTAGAAGAAAATTAGAAAATCTGTATGTAACCTAGAGTTGGATGAGAATTTTTAAGGAAGGCTAGGAGAAAACCCAGAAATTAAAAAAAAAAAAAAAAAGAGAGAGAGAGTCCTCTGGGTATGTAAAAAGTGAATATCATTTGCAATTGATGAAACATTAACATGGCAAAACAATTATCAGTTTAACAGATGCATAAAACATTTGATAAGGCACATAAGCAATTTTCGTAAATGTGCTAACAAGTAGGATTTCAAAATACCTTCATGAACTCCTCTGCGGCCACACACTGAAATATACAGAAAACATGATTAAGGAGAAAACAGAACTATTTCTGAATGAGCGAAGAAGGCCTGGTTATCAGAGCTGTTTCTCTTAGTACGGGAGGCCCTAGACGGTATGGTAAGATCGAAAAAATAAAAAACCGAAATACATATTTGAACACAATATATACAGCGGTTACAGGGAAATGTCACTACTTAGAATACTCAAAGGAGTCAATAATTTAAGTTTAGCACGGTGTCCTAACTTCATACAAAGAAGGTAAAAATAAACGTTAAATACGAGATTGATTGAATAGAAGAGATAGATCATATCTCGGATTGGCAGGTTTATCAATATAGGAGACTGTTACTCTAAGGACTCCAGGGAGCTGAGAACAGATACAAAAGCTTTCGAAGACCATCCATTTGGATGCCTCTCCCTTCTGACCCCTAAACCCGGGGCTGCGCCTCGTCTAGCTTCCCCATCACTTCCGGGCATGGGTCCCGCCCTCCACTCGCAGCTCCGCCCACGAGCCTAGTTTTAGCCTAGGAATCATCCGCTGGAAGTGTTTCTGCTTCCAGCCCCGCCACTGAATCAACTGCAAAACCCCTCACCCGCAACGTGGGGAGAAACTGCAAGTTCTCTCTGCAATGGCTGAATTTGACCGACAACCCCAATCTCAGAACTCCACCCCGCCACGACCGAAGTAGGAAGCGGAAGTGGCGTCACTGTCTGTGTCGGTCTTCCATCCGGCGGCTCTGTGCTTCTCGGAGGGAGTGGTTTTGGTCATCCTGTGTTTCAGCGTGTCTTTGGTGAGGCCCGCGTTCAGGAAGGGCTTGTAGGATACAAGGAGCGCGTTAAAGGACAGGTTTGGTCCGAGTTTTCGAGAGGTCTCCTTGGGCAGACCTGGCCCCTCTCTCCTAACATCCTTCGGGACCTAAGGCCCGCTTTCATCCAGGTCGTACGAGCGGTAAGGGGAGTTTTCGGGGTGTTTCACTGTGCTTCCCTATTCGAAAGCCTTTGTGAATTTAGTTCTTGAGATCATGAATATCCACTGTTTGATTCAGGTTACTGAGGCCCCTGCACCTTCTGGTTATCTTGAAGTTAGTGATCCTGCTGTATTCCTTTTGAGTATGAAGATGTTCACTTGAAAATCAAAGAGTTGAGTGTATTCAGTGTTTTACCTGGGGACTGTTGCCTAGGAGTCAGCCTCTGAAATAGCTCTGAGAAATTATTTTGAAGAGATGAGGTGTGATGTTAGTATATATGTGATTCGGGGGAAGGATATGGGTAATTTTCCACGAAAAATTAAGAAAGAGTTGGACCACTTTTATTTGAGCCAGATTTGAGGATTCCAACCCTAGAAGAACATCTTAGAAGGCTCTATATGTGTAACTGAATCTTCTTTGAGTACATCCGAAACGAACATTTCATTGTATTTCAAGTCATATCCGACTCTTGAGACTCCCATGGACTATAGCCTGCCAGGATCCTCTGTAAGTATTCTTGCTTGGAGAGTGGCTACTCATGCCCCTCTCTTCTCCAGAGGATATTCCTGGCTCAGGGATCTGCATTGCAGGCATATACCATGTGAGCCACCAAGGAAGCCCAATATGTACTATAGAATTACTTAAGCATGTAATCTGTTTAAAATGAGATTTTTTTATGCTGCTTTCTTCATTTAAAGTGTCCAAAATTAGCTGCACCCTGAATTTTTATCAGATATACTTCATTAGTGTGCATTTAGGATCTTATTTTCCCAACCAGGGATTGAACCCATGACCCCTGCAGTGGAAGTGCAGAGTTTTAATCACTCAACCAGCAGGGAAATCCCTTGATTAGTGTTTAAAGTGAAAGTCGCTCAGTCATGTTGGACTCTTTGCAACCCCATGGACTATACAGTCAATGGGATTCTCCAGGCCAGAATACTGGAGTGGGTAGCCCATTCCCTTCTCCAAGGGATCTTCCCAACCCAGGGATCGAACTCAGGTCTCCAGCATTGCCTGCGGATTCTTTATCAGCTGAGCCACCAAGGAAGCCCAGATTAGTGTTTAGACCATATGCAACTTACAATTGAAAGAGCAGATTCAAATACTGAAGTTGTTCCAAATATAAAACGGACTTATAAGGTCCTAGTGAGATAGTTGGTATATAATGGTTGTCAATAAATGGCAGTTGATGATACTGATACTCCTGTTGTAGACCATACAGTTTTAGTAGCTTTCATATATGTCCTCTGCACAGAAGGAGCTAATTTATCATGTTGATGACTGATAATTAGTGTTTATTGATTTGTGCTTGATACAAAGCTGAGCTCCAGATAACCATATCTTCAGAGGGATGGAGATGGCCCTATCCACTTGCATTCTTAAGCTACCCTGAAGTGATCATGATTCAGGAAAGAGTATTTATGCAAATTTCACTATCAGTCCTGCAGCATAGTAGCCTATCATATGCCCCATGGTAATTTGTCATTAATGTTTTTTTTTTTTTCCAGAGACTCAGCTTTGGATTCTGTTTTTAAAATACAGATTTCTTTGGTGTGCTTCTGAACAGTTGTGCTGCTTGTTTAAGAGGAGCTGAAATGAGCCAGAGAATGGCTGTTCTCTAAGACAGCTTCCTAGTATGTATGCATGAGGTAGACTGGCTGCATAGTCCTATTTGTGTATTTTATTGCCTCGATAAGTAAAAAGTCACATTACTCAGCATGTATGTTTCCTTGCCTGTGAAATGACTCATTACTCTTTGCCTGGTGGGTAACATGGCACACCGTTTCTCTCTCTGGCTCCAGATGGGACAGGACTTCCCTGGTACTTCATGGCAGTAGTGTATATTTGTGAGTTTTTTAGTTTTTGGTTTTGAGTGTGTGTTTATCTCAGAGTTGCAATGTCGATTTTATTTTTTTAACTTTTTGTTAAAGTATAATTTATTTACAGTAGTGTATTGGTTTCAGGTATGCAACATAATGAATGTATTTTGATTGGTTATACTCCATTTAAAGTTATTATAAAATATCACCTACATTCCATGTGCTGTACAGTATATCCTCATAGCTTTTTTATTTTATACATAGTAGTTCATATCTCTTAATTCCCTACTCCAGTCTTACTGGCCCTCCCACTGGTAGCCACTAGTTTGTTCTTTGTATCTCTGAGTCTGTTTTGTTCTATTCGTTTCCTTCATTTTTTAGATTTCACATATAAATGATAACATACAGTATTTGTCCTTGTCAGACTTGTTTTACTAAGCATAATAGCCTCCAGGTCTATCAGTGTTGTTGCAAATGGCAAAATTTCATTCTTTTTTATGACTGAATGATATTTTGTGAAACTTCCTTACCCATTCATATGTCGATGGATACTTAGGTCGCTTCTATATCTTGGCTTCTGTATGTATGTAATGTTGCCATGAACATTGGGGTACATATATCTTTTCAAATTACTGTTTTCATTTTCTTTGGATATGTACTCAAAGGAATGTAATTGCTAGATCATATTATAGTTTCCTGAGGAATCTCCATATTGTTTTCCCTACTGGCTATACCAATTTAAATTCACATCAACAAAATACAAGGGTTCCCTTTTCTTCACATCTTCGCCAAATTTGTCATTTGTGGTCTTTTTGATGACAGCCATTCTGACAGTTGTGTGGTAATATCATTGTGGTTTTGATTTACATTTGTCTGATAGTGAATGATGTTTAGTATCTTTTCATGTAACTCTTGGCTGTCTGTATGTNCACATCAACAAAATACAAGGGTTCCCTTTTCTTCACATCTTCGCCAAATTTGTCATTTGTGGTCTTTTTGATGACAGCCATTCTGACAGTTGTGTGGTAATATCATTGTGGTTTTGATTTACATTTGTCTGATAGTGAATGATGTTTAGTATCTTTTCATGTAACTCTTGGCTGTCTGTATGTGTTCTTTGGGAAAATGTCTTTTCAGTGCTTCCCTTCATTTTTTAATAGAATTGCGTTTTTTTTTTTTTGAGTTGTACAGCTATTTGTATATTTTGTATATTAATCTATTATTGGTCATATCATTTGCAGATGTTTTTCTCCCATTCAGTAAATTGTCTACATTTTGTTGATGGTTTATTTTGCTGTACAAAAGCTTTTAATTAAATCCCATTTATTTTTGCTTTTGTTTTCTTTGCTTTAGGAGACAGGTCCAAAAGTCATCCAAATTTATGATTTATTCAAATCATAAATTGGTTATGATATATGTCACAGACTGTCCTGCCTGTGTTTTCTTCTAGGAGTTTTATGGCTCTGGTCTTACCTTTAGATCATTAATCCATTTTGAGTTTTTTTGTACATACTATGAGAAAATGTTCTAGTTTCATTCTTTTACATGAGCTGTCCAGTTTTCTGAGCACCATTTATTGAAGAGACTGTCTTTTCTTCATTGTGTATTCTTGCCTCAATTGTGTATTTTTTCGTAGATTAATTGACTATAAGTGTGTAGGTTTATTTCTGGGCTCTGTATTCTGTTGTTCTATGTGTCTTTTTTTTTGTATCAGTGCTATACCATTTGATTGCTGCATTGTAGTATTGTCTGAAGTCAAGGAATGTGATATCTCCAGCTTTGTTATTTTTTCTCAAGATTGCCTTGGGCATTTAGCGTCTTTTCTGGTTCCATATGAATTTTAGGATTATTTGTTGTAGTTTTGTGAAAACTGTCATGAGTACTTTTCTGGGGATTGCATTAAATCTGTAGTTGCTTTGGATAGTATGGACATTTTAACAGTATTAATTCTTCCAATCCATGAGCATGGGATATCTTTCCACTTCTTTGTAATATCATCTTCCAGTTTCCTTCAGTATTTTATTGTTTTCAGAGTATAGGTCTTTTTTGTTAAGTTTTTTACTTCTAAATTAGTAATTTAACTCTTTTTAATGCATTTTTAATGGGATTTTTTCTTGCTTTTTGTCTCTAATAGTTATTATTGTATAGAAAAGCAACGGATTTCTGTATATTAATCTTGTATACTGCTACATTACTGAATTCATTTATCTTTAGTTTTTTGGTGGAAACTTTAGGGTATTACATGTATATATAGTACTATGTCATCTGCAAATAGTGACGGTTTGACTTCTTCCTTTCCTATCTGAAAAAGAAAAAGTGACAGTGTTAGTTGCTCAGTCATGTCTGACTCTTCGCAACCTTTCCTATCTGAATGCCTTTTATTTCTTTTTCTCATCTGATAGCTGTGGCTAAGACTTCCAATACAAGTGGTAAGAGTGGGTATCCTTGTCTTACTTCTGATTTTAGATGAAAAGCTTTCTGTATTCCACTGAGTATGATGTTAGCTGTGGGCTTGTATAAATGGCCTTTGTTATGTTGAGATAAGTTCTCTACATACCAGCTTTGATGAGTGTCTTTATCATGAATAGATACTGAGTTTTGTAAAATATTTTTCTTGCATTTATTGAAATGATCTTGTGATTTTTATTCGTCCTTTTGTTAATGTGGTGTATCACATTAGTTGATTTTTCAGATGTTGAATCATACTTGAATCCCTGGAGTAAATCCCACTTGATCATTGTGAATGATTCTTTTAATAGATTTTTTAATTCAGTTTGCTAGTACTTTGTTCAGAATTTTTGCATCTATATTCATGAGAGATATTTGCATGTAATTTAGTTTTTTATATTACGTTTTTCTGATTTTGGCATCAGGTAATGATGGTCTCATAAGATGAATTTGGAAGTGTTCCCACCTCTTCAGTTTTTCAGAATAGTTTGATAAGAGTAGGTATTAAAGGGACTTCCCTGGCATGCCAGTGGTTAAGACTCTGCTCTTCCAGTGCAATGTGTGTGGGTTCAATCCCTGGTCACGGAAATGGGATCCTACATGCTATGTGGCATGGCAAAAAAAATAAGTATTAAGCCTTCTTTTTATGTTTGGTAGGATTCCCCTGTGAAACTGTCCACCCTGAACTTTTGGCTTTTAAGAGCTTTGATTACTATTTCAGTTTCAGCAGTGGTAATTGGTCTGCTTAGATTATTTATTCCTGATTTTGTTTTGGAAGATTGTGTGACACTGGAAATATATTTCTTCTAGATTGTCCAATTTGTTGGCATATAACTGTTAATAGAATTCTTTTTTTTTTTCATAATATTATTTTATGATTATTTGCATCTCTGATATCAGTTGCAATTTCTCCTCTCCCATTTTTTTATTGCTTTTGTTTGGTACCCTCTTTCCTCTTGTTTCTTGATGAGACAGGTTAAAGCCTTATCAACATTTTTTATCTTTTCAAAAGACCTGCTCTTTGTTTCACTGATCTTTTCTCAGATTATTTCCTCTCTGATGTTTTTTGTTTCTTTCCTTCTGATAACTTTGGGCTTTGGTTGTTCTTCTACTTCCTTTCAGTATTAAATTAAGTTGTTTATTTGAGTTTTTTCTTATTTCTTGAAATACAATATGATAGATAAATATGATAGATATTTACTGTCATAGAATTTTCTCTTCTACCTGCTTTTGCTGCATCCATAAATATGATGAAATTTTGTTTCTATTTTCATTTGTCTTTACATATTTTCCAGTTTCCTCTTTGATTTCATCGTTGACCTATTGGTTTTGTCATAGCGTGTTGCTTTGTTTCCACATGCTTATTCTTTTCCCATTTTTTTTCTATAATTGAGTTTTACTTTCATACCATTGTGATCAGAAAAAAATCCTTAATATAATTTCTATCCTTTTAAATTTGTCCAGCTTACATGTTATCTCTCTTGGAGAACATTCTATGTGTACTTGAAAAGAATATTTATTTTGCTATTTGGGGATGGAATGTCTTGTAGTTATCTATTAAGTACAACTGGCCTAAATGTGTCTTTTAGTACCATTGTTTTCTTACTTATTTTCTGTCTTGATGATGTGTCCACTGATATAGTTGGGCATTAAAATTTCCTATTTTTATTGTATTATAGTCAGTGTCTCCCTTTATGACTGTAAGTAATGGCTTTATTTATTTAGGTGCTCCTGTATTAAGCCATATATGTTAACAAATGTTATATCCTCTTGTATTGATGCTTTTATCATTACCAAATGCCTTTCTTTGTCTTTTGAACTTTGTTTTAAAGTTGTCTTTGTCTGCTATGAGTAACGCTACTTCAGATTTTTGTTTGTTTGCATTTGTATGGAGCATCTTTTTCCATCCTTTCACTTTCAATCTGTGTATGTCTTTTTCTTTACTAATTTGTGGTTCCCATGGGGTTCATATGTTGACCTGTAAATAGATCTACTTGTTTTAAACTAATAGTCATTTAACTTCAAGCATATTCTAAATTATTTGCTCCCTCCTTCCACATTTTTTGTTTTCAATGTCGTGTTTTATGTTTATCCCTTAACTGATTATTGTAGTTACAGTTTCTTTTAATCTTCATGCTAGCTTACTTAAACCCTTGGTCTACAGCCTTTACTATATGTTTACCTTTACTGGTGGGATTATCCTTTCCTATACATTCTTTCTTCTTGTTGTGGCCTTTTTGTTTCTACTTAGAGAAGACCCTTTAACATTTCTCTTTGGGTTCTTTTAGTATTGATGAACTCTTCTAGTTTTTGCTTGATTGAGAACTTCTTTATCTCTCCTTCAGTTTTGAATAATAACCACATTGGGTAGAGTATCTTAAGTTGTAGGTTTTTCCTTTGCAGCACTTTAAATGTATTGTGTCCTTCTGTTCTGCAGTTTCTGCAGAAAACAGCTGATAGCCTTAAAGGGGTCCCTTGTATGTGATTCTTTGTTTTTCTCTTGGCTGCCTTTAGAATTTTCTCTTTAGCTTTTGCATTTTATTATTATATATTTTTGTATGAATCTCTTTGGATTCATCTTGTTAGAGACTCTGTACTTTCTGCACCTGGATATCTGTTTCCTTCTTCAGATTCAGGAAATTTTCAACCATCATTTCATCAAATACATTTTGACCCTTTCCTGTCTACTCATTCTGGGGCCCTTCCAATAAGAATGTTAGAATGCAGCATGTTGTCCCAGAAGCTCCTTAAACTGTTTTGTTGTTGTTGTTGTTGTTGTTGTTGTTGTTGTTTTTGCCCCACCATGTGGCTTTGAAGATACTTAGTTCCTTGACCAGGAATCAAACCCAGGCCCACAGCAGTAAAAGTGCTCAGTCCCAATCACTGGACCACCAAGGGATTCCTAAACTCCTAATTTTTTAATTTGTTTTTTCTTCTGATTTTTCTAATTGACTGATTTCTGTTACTCTATTTTCCAGATCACTTATACTTTCTATGTCACCCCATCTACTGTTAATCCTCTCTAGCATGTTTTTCATTGCAGTTATTGTATTCTCCACGTCTGACTGGTTCTTTTTTATATTTTCTAGCTATAATTCTCATTGTGTTCTTTCTTTCTTTTCCCAAGTTCAATTAGCATTCTTATTACTATTGCTTTAACATCTTATTATATTTATCTTCATTGAATTAGTTGTTTGTCACGGTTTTGTGTGTGTCCTTTCATCTGAAACAAATTATTTTGTCTCCTCCTTTTGTTTAACTTTCTCCGTCACTGTGAAATTAAGTGAAACAGTTGCCTATCCCAGCTTTGAAGGTGTGTCGTTTTGTGGGACGACCCTTATGAATTCTTCGTGTACCCCATAGCTTTGATTGGCGGCTGGATCTAAAGTAAGCACAAGGCAACTTCCCTGGTGGTCCAGTGGTGGAGACTTTCCACTTTCACTGCAGGGGGATGGGTTCAATCCCTGGTCAGGGAGCTAGAATCCAACAACTTGTGTGACGAGGCCATAAATAAATAACATTTTAAAAAACAAAGTGAGCACGTTTTGTCTTTCCTCAGGGTGTTTTGGCAGCTGTCACCTTGTTGAGTGATCGCTGGAGATAGAATTGAAATTGGGCTGGAGATAGAAGGGCTAGAGCCAGAACCCTGTATGGGCTGGTTCTTCTATGCCCAGTGGCTATCAGTGTCCTGTCTGCATGGGCAGGGGCAGGTCCCAATGTGCTGGAAGCAGAAGCCTTGACTGTTGAGTCTGAGTTGGTTCCGTTCCCTCCAAGTATGCACGCTCTTTTCTCTCAGCAGCTAGAGCAGGAGGTTTGCTGTGTGCCAGACACACACTGAGACTGTCTAGGAAGCCAGTCAAGGATCCAGACAACTTGCGATCCGCCACCTCCGCAAGTGCCAGCAGTATGCTCCCTCACCCCATTCAGATGAGGTGTTGGGTCCAAATCTAGTACATCCCCCAAGTGTACACTCTTCCTTGGCAGCAAACACTTCCCTTGTTAGAAACTGACCTGAGCTTCAGGCAGGTTTATTCTGCTTCCTCTGCCTTGTTCCTGGGAGTAAGCAAGCTGTGCACTCTCATCAGGAGTGGAGTCTTGGATTCTTACAGCCTTCCTGTAAGTCCCACTTGTTTTCAAACCAGCTAAAGGAACTTGTCTTCCTGATGTCAGACCACAGGTTTGCAGTGTCCAATTTGTGGTTCAGACCTCCAGGCTCATGATATTCCTCTTCTGTGTCCCCTTCCTGGTGGATCCCTGACCACTTCCCCTCCTTTCCTACCTGACTCCGTGGAGACCTTTTTTACAGACTTGGTTATGGAAGCATCTTTCTGCTGATGTCGTTTGTTTTCAGTGAGACTTGCTCCACATGTGGATGTACTATGTATTTGTTCCTGAGAGGGATGTCAACTCAGTGGCCTCCTACTTCACCAACTTTCCTCTCTGTGAGATTTTCTCAATACACAGGGATATTTGGAAATTTTGAGCTAAAGTGGAGTGACTTCCAGGCAAGGACTGTGGGAATTATGATCAATTCTGGGTGCTCATGCCTTCTTTCTTCTCCTAGGTGTTCTTACTAAGGACTCTTCTGCCTTCCTGAGGAAAAGATAGAAGCAAACAGGATGGTAACTGAGTGTCTGAGAAATTGTTCTCAGGTAAGAAGAAAGTGTATCCTTGTACAAAATGACCTGCTGCATTTACCAGATGGACACATTTGAGCTACTTAAATAAAGTCTGTCTGAATCCCTGTTGAATTGCCTCACAAAGTGGAAGCTCTCATATTGATTATTCAGAGGGATTGCTCTGAATAATCATAATATTTCAATAATTACCTTCTGATATTGTCTCATGATTGCAACTCCCCGTTTTGTTTTGTTTTGTTTTTGCCTGTTGTTCTGACATGATAAGGAATGATAGTGTGTATTTCTCAGTGAATTTATTTATTCATCAGCTTATAAAAATATTTGTAATTGGCTTAGAATTGTGTTACTGGTTCCATATTGATCAGAAATGAGTGTAGATAGAAAGAAGACCATTGTGTCGGGTAAATGATGAGAGAACTTGAAGCCCTCTATTGATATTGAGTCTTCCTTCTCCATTCCCCATGGAACACTGTTGAAGATCTTACTTTACCGAAGCTAGTATGTGTATGATGGTTCAGGACTCAGTGACCTTTGCTGATGTGGCTGTGAACTTCACCCAGGAAGAATGGACTTTACTGAACTGCTTTCAGAGAAAGCTATACAGAGATGTGATGCTGGAGAACTACAAGAACCTGACCACAGCAGGTACAGCCGCCATCATTCCTGCAGCCTCTTAGGAGACAGACATATATGTGCTGTACCATCTGTGTTCTGAGATGGGTGATGTCAACCTGAACACAATGGAAACTAGTAGACATTCGTCTCTACGTGAGTGAGTTTTAACCCAGTATGGTTTCTGTAACAATATGGTTTTAGAACTAACAGTGATACTATCATTCTTTTAGAAATGTGCATTCTCAATTGTTCACCTAAGGCATAGTAAATGAAACACTGGAATTTGGGTCCAGTCGTTTGTGCTTTAACAAGCACTGGACATGATTCTCATAGACACCAAAATTTGGGAACCACTAGTTTAGTGCCTTCTCCATGAGAATGAATATTTCTTTTTGCACTTATTTCATTTCCCACTTTAGTCAAATTTTTAGTGCTTTGTAAATATACATATAGGTTTGAAAGTGTATTTCAGGGGCCAGAGAGATGATCTCTCTGAGACACAGAAAGAGGAGCTATTCACCTTTATATCTCTTTTGGAATATTATTAATACCACATTCATTCTGATGACCTGAATAGATACTGGACCTTATTCATGGGAAGATTTGTCTTGTTTGGAGGGCTGTTTCTATTAATAGATCTTTCCTCATGAACAGGATATCAGGTGTTCAAACCCACTCTGATCTCTTGGTTGGAAGAAGAAGAGTTGAATACTGTGGAGAGAGGAATCCTCCAAGGTGAGTGATTGTAAAGAACTTTGCATGTTAATAAAAGTTCAGTGTGTTTTTGATTTATAAGGAGGCAACTTGTTAAGATGTGCTTTTCTCTCAGAAGGCTGAGGTCATTGGTTTCTGATGCTCTGTACCTTCCTCAACTTCTCACGTGTACTTTTATGTGAGTGCTAAGTCATTTCACTCATGTCTAAATCGTTGTGACTCTTTGGATTGTAGTCCACCTGGATCCTCTGTCCATGGGACTCTCCAGGCAAAAATACTGGAGTGCGCTCCTCCAGAGGATCTTCCTGACCAGGGATCGAACCCATGTCTCGTGTGTCTCCTGCATTGGCAGGCCGGTTCTTTACCACTAGCACCACCTGGGAAGTCCCTCATATGTACTTACTTTCCATTTAATCAGAATTTCTAATGCTCTCATAAAATAACCTTTTGTTTCTTCTTTAGTTTGAACATTTTGATGTATACTCTTTGTCTAGAACATTTCCTGATAATACTCTGTCTCTTTCCTTCATATTTAATTTTCAAAGACTTGTCTTTTAAATCAAATGCTGAATTTTGACTACATATACATATATTACTACTTAATTTTTGACATAATCAAACTCCCCAAATCTATCTTGCCTTTTTAAAAGATATGCTTAATTTGGAAAAACATACAACTGAGCCTTATTGTTTTTACTTCCTTTAACATCCACTTCTTTTTGCAAAATCTTAAATTTGTCATTCTCTTTTAGAGTGGGGAGTCCAACTTAAAGCCAAAGACTCAAGAATTGGGCAGAATATTTTTGGGGAAAAAATGCCAAATGGGATAGAAAAGGTAAGGTCACTAAGTTTCAAAAAAAAATTTCTTATTTTCCATGTAGATAATTTTAGGATTTTTGTTAGAATATGAGCACAAGTGATAGATATTTGAGATCAAAGTCGTTCACCCTGGAGATAGCAATGTCTATCAGAGAATTCTGATTATGACGAGCTTGGGGATATCCTATCCCTAGATTGATACTTGTTGCTTCAAAATTCCCACAAGGAATCATTCCCACTTATATAAATTAGACATGGAGTTTTCAAAACAATTCAATGAAGCTATATAGAAGCCTTTTTTCTTTTTTAAGAAACAGGTTTATTTTTTGTCTTTTTTTTATTATGAAAGTATGATAACACATTTACAGGAGACTTGGAAAATATAGAACAAAGTTACATATATATATATACTACATTTATATACTATATATACTACGATTATTGTTTCAGGTATAAAAATTAAGGTTTTTACTAGAGTTTCAATATCAACTCTCAGAAATTAATAGAATGAACAGAGGAAAAGTAGAAGAGTGTAGCAGACCTTAAAGACACTATGAACCAATTCAACATAATTAAGATTTATACAATTTTCACACAACTGCAGGATATAAATTCTATTCAGGTTCCCATAGACTATAATCCAGGAGACACTAGAACATATCCAGGGACATAAAACAAGGTGCAAAAATTTCATGCTCTAAGAGTATTGAAATCATAGTGTCTGTTCTCTTGTCATGGTAGGAAATTGTGTTAGACATCAATAGCAAGAGATAACTGAAAATAACCCTCATATTTTCAAGTGTAACGTGACATTTACCAAGAGAGATCTTTAACTTAGCCATTCAAAGCCTCAATAAAGTTGAAAGACTGAAAAAACACAGAAGGTAATGGCAGAGAAGAAAGCATTTAAATGAGAAATTAATATCAAGGAGACTTTAGAAACCCCATGTGTTTGGAAATTGAATGTCCACTTTTAAATGATAAGTGTAGCTAAGAAGCCATAAGAAGGAAAATTAGAAAATATTAGTAACAATAAAAATGAAAAGAAAATTTATCAGAACTTATTGCATGCAGCTGAAGTTGCTCAATGCAACTAAATAACAAATAATGGACACTAGCATAAAATTCTGTGAAATTTGAACAAGATCTGTACTTTAATTAATAATATTGTATATGTTAATTTTTTTAGCAACATAATATTTCTTTATATTCTCAGAATTGGATTCAATGTTTCAAGCCTCATTCAATTTTTAAAAAAAAAAACAACTAAAATAGTAAGCTTTTACCAGTAATACTAGATGCTAGAATAAGTGGATCTATATCAGAGTTTTGAGTAAATATAAATTAAATCTAGCATTGTATTATACTTAAACATGTAGAACCAAAATGTCATGCTTTTTAGCTAATCAAAAATTTGTAAGTTTTCTAAAATATATATTATACATACTAATTATGTTTATATATGTATACAAAAACTTTTCTTCTATACTTCATAAAAGCTTAAGAAAGAACAACAACAAAAAAACTGGAAAACATAAACTAAGTGAAATGGGAGCACTGAATATGAAAAAGTGAAATTATATAAAAGTAAAAGCTCATCATATAGTTCAGTTATTTTTAAACATGACTGCTCATTAGAATCACATCTGGAGATTTGGAGAGAAAAACAATACCTGAGCATTTGTATTTTTCAAAAAAAATTCCAAGATAATTCATGGATAAGTCATCTGGATTTTAAAAAATGGTTACAGGTTTTTCTGTTAAGTGGTAATTTTAGTAATATAGAATTCTTATTATTTTCTGTTGACCAATTATGATACAATGGTGTTAAAATGAATAACAGTTACATAATCATAATAGTAAAGGATGTTTATCAATTTTCACAACCAATAGCCAGACAAAAAATAAAAGATAATTATAATTGCAAGCTATAATGGACACATGATTAACCTAACAATATAAAAGAATTACATACAATTTAGGTGGTT
Organism: Neotragus moschatus; assembly: GCA_006410615.1. NCBI lineage: Eukaryota > Metazoa > Chordata > Mammalia > Artiodactyla > Bovidae > Neotragus > Neotragus moschatus. The sequence continues at coordinate 196,851 of SJYA01001109.1, forward strand.
AAGTAGAGTGATGTGGTAAGTGGAAGTGCATATATGTGCATGTTTTCATCCACCCAGCCAATCTGCTTTGGTTGGTGCATTTAACCAATTTACATTTAAGGTAATTATTGATATGTATGATCCTATTTCCATTTTATTAATTGTTTCAGGTTTGTTTTTTGTAGGTATTTTCCTTTGCTTGCTCCTTGCCTGGAGAAGTTCCTTCAGCATTTGTTGTAAAGCTGGTTTAGTGGTGCTGAATTCTCATTAACTTTTGCTTGTCTAAAACTTTTCTTTGTCAAATCTGAATGAGAGTCTTGCTGGGTAGAATATACTTGGTTGTACATTCTTCCCTTTCATCACTTTAAATATTAATATATCATGCCTTTCTGGCTTATAGAATTTCTTTTGAGAAATCAGGTGATAACATTACAGGAGTTCCCTTGTGTATTATTTGTAGATAAAAGCAACATTATTCCCTTGTTGCTTTTAATATTTTATTAATATCTTTGTCTTTAATTTTTGTCAGTTTGAATACTCTGTGTGTCAGTGTGTTCCTCTGTGGGTTTATCCTGCCTGAGAGTCTCTGCACTTCCTGGACTTGGTTGACTATTTCCTTTCCCACATTAAGGAAGTTTTCAGCTATTATCTCTTCAAATGTTTTCTCAGATACCTCCTTCTGGGACCCCTATCATGTGAATTTTGGTGCATTTAATGTTATTCCAGAAGTCTCTTCGGCTGTCTTCATTTTTTTTTTTTCCTATATTCTGTTTTGTGCCAGTGATTTCTGTCATTTTGTCTTACAGGTCACTTATCCTATCTAGTTATTCTGCTATGATATCTTCTAGTCTATTGTTCATCTCTGTTCTTTAGTTCTTCTAAGTCTTTGGTAAACATTTCTTGTATTTTTCCCATTCTTTTTCTGAGATCCTAGACCATCTTCACTATTACTATTCTGAATTCTCTTTCTGGAAGGTTGCATATCTCTATTTTATGTAGTTGTTTTCCTAGGGCTTTATCTTGTCCCTTCATCGTGGACATAACCCTTTGCCTTTTCATTTTGAATAACTTACCATGATGTGGTTTCTGTTCTGACAGCTGAGGAATTGATGTTTTTCTTGCTGCTTCTGTCTGCCCTTTGGTGGATAAGGCTATGAGGCTTCTGTAAGCTTTCTAATGGGAGAAACTGGCAGTTGGAAAAACTGGGTCTTGCTCTGGTGGGCAGGGCCTTATTCAGTAAAACTTTAATCCAATTGTCAGCTGATGGGTGGGGCTGTCCTCCCTCCCTGTTAGTTGTTTGGCCTGAGGCATCCCAGTCCTAGAGTCTACAGGCTCTATGATAAGGTTAATGGTGACCTCCAGGAGGGCTTACACCAAGGGTCACCCCCCAGGACTGCTGCTGCCAGTACCCCCATCTCAAGGTGAGCCACTGGTGGTCCACGCTTCTAATGGAGACCTTCCAACACTAGCAGGTAGGTTTGGTTCAGTCTCCTGTGGGGTCACTGCTCCTTTCTCCTGGGTCCTGGTGCATGCAAGATTTTGTTTATGACTTCCAAGAGTGCAGTCTCTGTTTCTACCAGTCCTGTGGAAGTCCTGCAGTCAAATCCCACTGGCTTTCAAAGTCAGATTGCATGATGATTCAAGTCCCTTTGCTGGATCTGGAAGCTGAGAAGCCTTGCATGGGGCTCAGAACCTTCACAACAGTGTGAGAACTTACTTGGTATTATTGTTTTCCAGTTTGTGGGACACCCATGCAATGGATATGTGATTTGATTTTATCATGATAGCACTCCTCCCACCATCTTGTTGCCACTTCTCCTTTGTGTTTGGACATGGGGTATATTTTTTTTGGTCGGTTCCAGCATCTTTCTGTCGATGGTTGTTCAACTGCTAGATGTAATCAGTGTTCTCACAAGAGAAGAGTGCACATCCTTCTATTCCGCCGTCTTGAATCAATCCCCTACTTTATTTTGATTGCTTATTTATTTGACTACTCTGGGTCTTAATTGCAGTGTGTTGGCGTTCTCTCTAGTTGCAGCAAACAGACTCAGTTGCCCCTTGGCATATGGGTTCTTAGTTCCATGACCAAGTATTGGACCCATGTCCTCTGCATGGGAAGGTGGATTCTTAACCATTGAACCATCAGGGAGTCCCCTGTAGAACTCTTTTAGGATGAGAGTATATGGCACATCATTCTTACAGAAGGATTTCATCATTTAAATTGAAATAAATCAACAGGGCAAGAATTGTATGAATGTAATGGAGATGGTATAAATCATTCATCCTTATTATAATAATGTTTCTGTTTGAGATGGGTAGGAGGAGTTAATGAGTCTGAGAAATCTTTGACTCATCATCCTTCCATTTCTCCACAGGCAAGAGGCCATAATGTACAGGAACTCTATGACAGTGAGCAATGTGGGAAAGACTTTAATGACCACTCATGCCTTAGGACACACAGGAGTACTCAGAATGGGGGGAACCCTTATGAAGATAATCAGGATGGGAAAAACTTCCTTACTCTGCACAACAAATCCTTTACTGGAGAAAAATGTTCCATGTTTAATCAGTGTCGAAAAACTGTCATGCTGGCTCCAAATATTATACCCTGGAAATCTAATATACAAGAAAAAGCCTTAGAATGCAGAGATGTTGGGAGAGCCTTTGTTAATCAGTCTTACCTTCAGACACAAGTGAGAGCTCACAATAAAGAAAAGCTCTACAAATGGAAGGAATGTGGAAAAGCTTCTGTTCACTCAACAAGCTTTCATGCACATGTGCCAACTCACACTACTAACAAATGCTACAGATGTGAGGACTCTGGAAAAATCTCCACTACATCCCTAAGCCATAGACAACATATAAAAACACACACTGGAGAGAAGCCTTTTCAGTGTGGCACATGTGGGAAAGCCTTTAGGTTTTCCTCATACCTTCTTGTTCACAGTCGAATTCACACTGGAATAAAACCCTACAAATGTAAGGAATGTGGGAAAACCTTTAGACTGTCCTCATACCTTCGTGTTCACAGTCGAATTCACACTGGAATAAAACCCTACAAATGCAGGGATTGTGGGAAAGCCTTTAGATTATCCTCATACCTTCGTGTTCACAGTCAAATTCACACAGTAATAAAACCTTACAAATGTGAGGAATGTGGGAAAGACTTCAAACATTCTCTGCCCTTTAACATTCACATGGGAACTCACACTGGAGAGCAACCCTATAAATGTAAGGAATGTGGGAAAACCTTCACTCGATCCTCAGGCCTTATTGAACATATGAAAACTCACACTGGAGAGAAGCCTTTTAAGTGTGACACATGTGGAAAAACCTTCACTCGATCTTCAGGCCTTACTGAACATATGAAAACACACACTGGAGAGAAGCCTTTTAAGTGTGACACATGTGGAAAAACCTTCACTCGATCTTCAGGCCTTACTCGACATATGAAAATTCACACTGGTGAGAAGCCTTTCAAATGTGATACATGTGGGAAAGCCTTTGCTTCTTCTTCCCACCTTATTAGACATCTACAGTCTCATACTGCACAGAAGACTATTAAATGTGACAAATGTGGGAAGGCCTTTGCTAATTCCTCATATCTTACTATACATTTTAGAACTCACACTGGAGAAAAGCCTTTTGAGTGTAATGTGTGTTGGAAAACATTTACCACTTCTTCATATCTTATCATACACAAACGAACTCACACTGGAGAGAAACCATATGAATGTAAGGAATGTGGAAAAACCTTTTCTCACTTCTCAAGCCTTTCTTACCATATAAAACGACATTGAAGAGAGGCCATTGAAATGTGACAAATGTGGAAAAGCCCTTGCTGCTTTCCCATATCTTATGAAGCATTTTTTTTAAATTTTGGCTGCACCCACAGCATGTAGGACCTTAGTTCCCAGTGACTGAACCCAAGTCCCCTGCATTGGAAGGCAGAGTTTTAACCACTGGACCACCAGGGAAGTCCCTTACTAAATATTTTTGAACTCACAATGGAAAGATGCCTTTAGAGTGTAATAAGAGTGGGAAAAGATTTTCAAATTCTTCACCCTTTGTCATTCACAAGTGTATTCACACTGGTGAGATTACTGTATAAATGTTCAGAATGAGGGGAGGCATTTGCTGCTTCTAAGCACTTTTGAAATGTTATTTATTCATTTTGGCTGTACCATGCAGCTTGTAGGGTATTAGTTTCCCAACCAAGGATTAAACCCGGGCCCTTAGGATTGAGAGCATGGAGCTGTAACCACCACTAGACTGCCAGGGAATTCTCTAAGTATTTTAGAGCTTATACAGGGCAGACTTTAGAGTGTAACATATGTAGGAAAACATGCACCAGTTCATCTGTTACCACACACAAAGCTATTCACATTGGAGAGAAACCCTATAAGTGTAAGGCACAGAGGAAAGCTTTTTGTCTTTCTGATTCACTTCAACAACATGAAAGGTCAACACTTGGGGGCTGTTCTACAAATGTTAAGAATGTGGGAAGGATGTCAGTCTCACAACTAGTATGTAAGATATCACAGTGGGAATTTCCCTAGTGGTCCAGTGGTTAAGGATCTGCCTTGCAGTGCAGTGGACACGAGTTCAATCCCTGCTTGGGGAACTAAGATCCCATATGCCACAGAGTAACTAAGGTCGTGCACTACAAGTACTGAGCCTGCACACTGCAACTAGTGAGTCCACACACAGCAACAAAGGATCTGGCATAAGGTAACAAACTTCTTACATGCCACAAATAAGACTCAAAGCAGCCAAATAAATAAATAAACTTTAAAAACTCACAGTGAAGCCATATTATAATATTAAGAGGCATGGACAGCCCTTCACTCTTTCCTCAGTGAAATTCATATTTTTAAATATGAGAGATCTTGCAGTAGATAGAAATCCTACTGATTTAAGCTATGTGGGTAAGTTTTATTATTTTTTACAATTTATACCTTTAGGAAAAAGAAAGTAATTTTAACTTGTTCTTAGAGATTTACATGGTTATTTTTTGAAGACATCCAATGTATCTTTTCCTGTGTAGCATTCTAATTCTGCTAAATACTTTAATGTTCACTTATAATCTCACTGTGGAGAAAAACTTTATGAATGTAAGAAGTTAGTTGTAGAGTCATCATTTTCCATTAGATTGTTCCTCATTCTTAATAAACATGAGATATTTCACAGTCAAGAGAAACTGAATATGGAGTATTTGGAAAATACTACCCTGAGTCTGAAATCTTAGAGTTGCTGAGAGGTGTAGAGTTCTGCTGGTTCTGTAGATCTATTTTAAGCATTTGTGATTTGGCTCTGACCTTGGGGAGAGTCCGACACAACTGAGGAACTAAACAAGAATAAATTCTTGCACATGGTGTGTCTTTCTTCACTCTCATACTAGACAGGCCAGTATAGTGACTACACTTTCAGTTTGCAACTGGATCTAAAGTGGACCTATAGGATACACACTATCCTCGTCTAACCTGCTGGATTCTCTTGTTGGATTGACTTTGTCTTCACATTGTGAAAACAGTGAGTGCTTAAATGTGTACAGTGCTCACCAACCTCATTTACGGTGAAAACTTCCCTGGAGGCTCAGACGGTGGAGAATCTACCTGCAGTGCAGGAGATCTGGGTCCAATCCCTGGGTCGGGAATATCCCCTGGAGAAGGAAATGGCTACTCATTCCAGTATTCTTGCCTGGAGAATTCCATAGACAGAGGAGCCTGGTGGTCTACAGTCCATGGGGTCACAAAGAGTTGGACATGACTGGTCAACTAACTTTCTTTTCATGCTGTCCAAGGTGAGGGATATGGTATGTCTATAAATTTTGTAAAATTATCCTGTCGTTCTTACCCTGATCCTGGCATGGCATGACTGGAGAAGATTACATCTAATATAAGTCACCCCAATTTCATGAATTTTGTAGGTGAACACCCCAGCATCTGAGGGAGAATCTCAAGCTGTGCAGAAAGTAGTTGAGAATAATGTGTTCTCTTTCACCCCTAAACCCAACACCACAGTCTGACAAAACAACTGTATTTTTCTTGGTCAGACAACAGCTGTCACTGATGGTATAACTTGCTTCTGTATTTTTTTATTCCACTCATCTACTGTGAGAACAGAAAAACTCATGTGAATAGAGCTGGTCCTGATCATCTGCTGTGCTTGATGCCATCAGTGGCAGTTCCTGAGTGTGGGTCTTGGGGGCAGATACAGACCTGCAGAAACTCATTTTAGCCTTGACAAAGTTCTCATGCTTGAGCAGCCTTGGGTTATGTTGAATTTAGCTATCATGCCTGCAGCTGCTTGATGATGCTTTATTGAGGTTTAATCAAACCATTGTAATGATAATGATAATTCAGGTCAACCGTAACAATAAATCCTGAACAAGAATTGCATGTGCACTTTTGTGTTACACATTTGTATGTATGGAGGAATATGTCATGTTGTAGTTTAATTTGGGATGTGTACCTTGTGATTCAGCCCATCTGTTGCCCCCTTTAATTATTTGCAGTGACTAGCGTGCTGCGATTCATGTGGTCTCAAAGAGTCAGACATGACTGAGCGACTGAACTGAAGGGTTACAGATTGACTTTAGATGTAGCCTAATTGTCTGAAATAAGACCTGAGTATCCTAGAGGTTTTTCCAGTGGTCCAGAGATTAAGCATCGCATTAACCCCTGGACCAGGGCTTAAGTAATGCAGGGGACTCATGTTTGATCCCTAAGATCCCACATGCTGTAACTAAACCTGCACACTACTAGAGTCCATATACCACAATGAAAGATCCTACGTGCTGCAGCTAAGATCCAATACAGTCAAATAAATATTTTTTAAAAGACTTACCCACTGAATTTCTTAGAATTGCCTGAGTCTGAGACCTTGTGGGCAATGTTGAGATCACTACTGCAGATTGACTTCATTCTGCTTGGCCTCCTGGTGACAGTGTTGTCAAGTGCTGAGCAAGATAAATCAAGTAAATATGGTCCCAGCTTCTGTTATTCAGTGAGTGACAAAGTGGCATATTCACATGGAAATTCTCCAAAACCACGATGATGTGAGCCATGTATGCTACAACATGGATAAACCTTGAAAAACATTTTAAGTGAAAATAGTTATCTATATGAAAAATCTAGAAAGTGCAAATCTACATGTAGAGAAAGTATATTTGTGGTTGTTTAGATATTGAGAGAAATGAAGTGGGTGATTTGACAGCCAGAAGCTGCTTTTGAAGTGAAAAGATTATAAAATTGTGACAACACTGAGTCGTATAAATTAAATGGATGTATTGTATAGTAGGCAAATTATGTCTCAATGAAGTAGTCCCAAGAAACCAAATTAAAAATCTTGATTATACCTACACTGATTGGGTACTTACCAGCAGAGCCAGCCAGGCCGTCCAAAGGAGGCCCGTTGAAGCCTCCTACTAGGAACTCATCCTAGGACGCCCTCCTTCCAGCATGGTACACTCGGGTTCACAGGGCCTCACCTAGCCGGGATGCAACTAACCACCACAAAGCTAATCACACAGGGAGAGGCACAGAAAACGCGAATCTCTTGCATCATTTCCATTCCGAATCTTGAAAAAGAAGTGTGGGGCTTTGGGTGTCAGCTGTATGAGGGGATTCACACAAGTTGTAAGTAGTTCCCTCATGACTGGATGCAGGTAGGACTTTGGCCTCACCCAGAGAGGCAGGTGGAGATAGCATTGGACCAAAGGAAAGAGGTTGAGGTTAGAAACAGGTCTGTGACCTGGGCTCTGGGCAGAAGAAGGTGGCGCGCACACCCAGGGTTGGGACTGGAGGTGGGACCAGGTCTAGCGTGGGGTTTAGAGGCTAGAAGGGCAACACAGGTTGAAAGCTCACCCCACAGGATATTCATCAAAAAGATTTTCCATCACTTATCCAGTTTCCTAGAGCTTTTGTAGAACTTCTCCCCATACTGATGAGCCTGCTCGTCTTCAAAGTCGTGGTCCATTCAGTCAATCCCGTTGTTAGGCCTTTGTCTCCCCTTACTGCTTTTTATTTACACGGATACCATGCTAGAATCTAATAATAACACTGGGTTCTATGGGAATTTTAATTGTAGAAACACCTTTTTTCAATCTAGATATGTAAATTTGAAAAAAAAAAGTTTTCAAATATGTATTTCTGGGTTTGTTTTTCATATCTAACGAAACAGGCTAGGACTTCCCCTACTATGTTAAAATAGCACCGATATCAGGCATTTTTGGTCTGCTCAGGAACAGTACCACAGTTTCTCTGGTAGTCTTGTTTGCTGTGGGTTTCGGGGATGGCATTTGAGAATTGATATTTTTTTAAACCCTCATGTACTAACATGTTTTATCAGAAGGTTCACATACATTGTCAAATGTGTTTACGTTTACCTAGTCGTTACTCTACTACGTTAATTTTTCATATTTTTCTGTAATTTTTTTATATAACTAAGGATTCTGCTTTTAAAAATAATTTCTGGATTTGTTACTTTGCTTTCAGCTCAGTTCAGTTCAGTTGCTCAGTCATGTCTGACTCTTTACGACCCCAAGAATTGCAGCACTCCAGGCCTCCCTGTCCATCACCAACTCCCAGAGTTCACTCAGACTCACATCCATCGAGTCGGTGATGCCATCCAGTCATCTCATCCTCTGTCGTCCCCTTTTCCTCCTGCCCCCAATCCTCTCAGCATCAGAGTCTTTTGCAATGAGTCAACTCTTNTCACAGAGTCGGACAGCGACTTAGCAGCAGTAGCAGCATACGTTTTCATCAAATCTTCTCTATTGCCATTTTTTTAAAAGAAATCTGGATAGAAATCATAACTATGAGGTGGTAGAAGTTAATCTATTAGAAATCACAATAAAAAACTAGACAGGTTTACAGATTAAAAGATGCTTTCAGAGTGGACTGACGTTGGAGTTGGGATCCAACTACATCGTTTTTACAAGAGACACATCTAAAGTACACAGAAGGCTTAAATGAGAAGGAGGGAGAACCATCTGACAGAAAACTGGCATGGCTTTATTAATAATACTACTGAACAAAACAGACCTAAAAAAATCTTTCTCCTTGCTGTCTCCAATTTTTCTCCTAGTTTCGTCTGAACCCATTTCAGTCAGGCTTTTGTGGACAGCAGGTCACAGAATCAGCTTTGACAAGTTTATCAATGACTCCCATTGATATTCTGTTATCTGTTGTCAAGTCCAGTCAGGAAGAACAGAGAGGGTGGAGGAAGGCTGGGTCAGGGCAGTCCCAGACAGAGGAACAGTCTAGTCAAGTTTGGGCCAGATCAGTAGGGGTTCTTGAACCGTGGCCATCAGTGAAAGAGCCCTGTGACCCACAGGGATAGGCTGGTACTATTATTCCTGCCAGGCTTAGTCACTGCCAGGAGCAGTCTTAGCACAACCCCAGAGGTAGGTACTGGGTGGAGCAGCAACCAGGGCCACTCACAAACTAACCCCACTAAGTGGATACCCAAGATGCGAGTTCTCATGGCTACCTTACCAGCAGACACTATACTCAGCTGGGAGTAATCAACATTTCTGAAAGGGAGGACTTCTCTGGTGGTCCAGTGGTTAGAATCCATGTTGTAGCACAGGGGAATGCGGGTTCAATCCCTGATGCTGTGAAGCAATTAAGCCTGTGAGCCACAACTAGAGAGAAGCCTGTGTGCCATCACAAAAGACCCCACATGACGAAACAAAGATCCTGTGTGCTGCAACTAAGACCCAATGCAGTCAAATTTAAAAAAAATTTTTTTAACTCCTAAGAGAAATAAAGAAAAAATTCTTGATAGCTCTCCCATCATGAAACTACAGTGGAGACTTAAAAAAAAAAAAAAGAATATTTCTTTTTCTCATGTACCGTGAGTCGAGAGATGAGCAGTTCAGTGTGAGTACAGCTACTCAAGAGAAATTGCTGAGAAGCAAGGAAGCCGTGTGTTCTGGCAACACCATCTTTGCCTGTGGCTTCTGCCTCCTGGTTACCTTCTCCCAATCCCTGGCATTGTATTTACTTTCCAGGCAGAAAAAGGGAGGAAGGGCCAAGGAGAATTAGAGTAAGATAACAAAAATGGGATTGTCCCCTTTTCAACGGCTTTCTTAGGAATCACACCAGTGGCTCTGCCTCTGCCATGTGCAGAGAGAATTTCCTGGTGGCTCAGTGGATAAGAATCTGCCTGCCAACGCAGGAGACATGGGTTCGATGCCTAGCCCAGGAAGATGCCATATGCTGCTGAGCAACTGGGCCTCTGCACCACAACAACTGAAGCCTATGCACCTAGAACCTGTGCTCCACAACAGAAGCCAGCACGAGAGGCCCGTGCATCACAAGAGAAAGCAGCCCCTGCTCATCCCAGCTACAGAAAGCCTGTATGTAGCAACAGAGACCTAACATATCCAGTGATAAATCATTTTTAAAAAGAACGGACAGAGAGAGCAAGCTGGGTTTTCTGTTTTTTGTTTTACTAACATTTAACAAGTTGAGCAAAATCCAGGTTGTGATAGTAGGAAGTGGGAAGAGTGGACACAGAGCAATGTGTGCTACCCTGGGCCCATAAAGTCCCAACAGATGCCAAAGATTCCACATCCTACAGGTCACTGACTCCAGTCACAAACAACTAGAATGGAAATGAAAAACAAGGTGACCGAGAAACCCCAGCACTGCATCTAGAAGACGTATTCCTGAATGACCCATGTGTCTAAGGGGCTGCTAAAATGGAAGTAAGACGGTATTTAGAACTGAATGACCCATGTGTCTAAGGGGCCTGCTGAAATGGAAGTAAGACAGTATTTAGAACTGAGTCACAATAAGTAAAAAGATCACCTATCACCACTTGTTGAATAACTTGGAGGGCATTTAGAGTGATATATGTGGTCTTGCATGTTTATATTATGCAAGGAAAAGCCAAGAAGCTAATGAACTCGGGGTCCATGTAAAAAATGCAGCATTGGGAACTATGTTTAGAAGGGAAAAGAATCTGGAAACAATATATACAAGCACATATAACTGAATCATTTTGCTGTACACCTGAAACTAACACAACATTGTAAATCATCTTTACTTCAATGATTTTTTTTAAAAAAAGAATGTAACATAAAGTCAAACCCACATTCATAACATTGACAGAGCCCCTCTCTCAAAATGAGTTCTCTTATGAATAACAAGTGCAGGTCACATCTGAAGGCCCGTACATAGTCATAAAACACGACCGTTCTCTGTTTGTCCTTCCGTGTGACATAGAAGGATAGGTGCTCATGAGGGCTTTCACAACTTCCATGGGAAAAAAAAAAAAAAAAAAAGACAGTTTTCTGTGCGGGCATCCAGTTCCTGTTTTACCCGATTCTTCTGGGTTGAATAAAGTCACTTTTGTCAGAAGGCTATATATTTAAGTGTCTATTTTCAAACCCAGGACTTGTTACGTAAGTTTTTTGCCTTTTTTCGGCTGCATCTCGCAGCCTGTAGAATCTTAGTTCCCAGACCAGGGATTGAATCCAGCAGGCCCCTTGGCAGAGGTAAACAGTGGACCACCAAAGAATTCCCAAGGTTTTTTTTTTTTTTTTAAATAACTTTAAATTATATTTTGAATCCTCAAGAAAGGATATTTGTGGGGAGAAATTTGATTAGGGGTTGTGTGCGCTAACATTTTATCCATGTTAAATTTCATATGTGCATTCATTATATTTTGATTATAAGAGGAAATGTCCATTGGGAGATAGTTCTCCATGGGATAACTCACATTTCCACATGTCTTGCTCTGTTCTGCACTGTGTCCTTGAGGATGTTTATAGACCAGACATCCTCAGAGCAGAGGGCAGGTATGTTTGCAGTCCATTGTTAGAACATTAAAGTCTTCCAGGCAAAGATGGGGCAGATTGTTTACAGCTCATTAGAAAACCCTGGGGTTCCTGAGCTGTGACACAAACTGACTTCATGTGTAGCAGCCTCGTGGGCCATTTCACATCATCCCTGTGCAACTTGAGAGTCAAGGAGAATCAACAGGAACATGAAGCATCTGTTGCCTCCTGCACTGTTAATAAAGCCCTTGGTCTCTGACCCAGAAATCTGGTGTTTCTGGCCAACATCCATGAAACTGTGGCAGGCTAACGATCAGCCTGGAAATAGGGAAAATCCTATTTTTGACAATATCCTGGTTTTTAGGATGAATGCTAAAGAAGTCTTATGTTTGTAATGGCTCACCCATTAAAAAAAGAAAGAGGGCTTCCCTGGTGGCTCAGATGGTAAAGAATCTACCTTTAACACAGGAGACCCAGGTTCAATCCCTGGGTGGGGAAGATCCCCTGGAGAAGGGAATGGCTACCCATTCCAATATTCTTGCCTGGAAAATCCCACAGACAGAGGAGCCTGACAGGCTATATAGCCCATAGGGTCGCAACAAGTCGGACATACATGAGGAGGGAAAACAGTTGTCCAAAAAAAAGTTGATAATTGGTGAGTGAAAGCATGGACTTCAAGGGACTTTCCCCAACTAACTTTATGAGGCTGGCATATCCCAACAACAAAAGAAAAGCATCACAAAGGAAAATTTGCAATTTGGGGTCACTCAAAGGTACAAAAATTCTAGCTAGCAAACTAGGAACAGTGCTGTGTAGTAGATGAGAGGGCAGAGTTACCCAAGAATGCAAGGTTAATAGCACAGTAGAAGAGTCAATTCAAGTCATTTACCACACAGACATGTTAAAAAAAAAAAAAAAAAGCTACCTGTATTCATTCATTCATTCAACAAATACTTATTGAGTGCCTGCTATGAGTTATACAGTTATTCTGAACACAGAATCACTGCAGTGAAACCGCCAAGTCCTAACAACTGGACCGTCAGGAAATTCCCAATTTCTTACATATTGAGGATCCAGTGTCCACACTTCAAAGTTCTGCATGTGTTGGGGTTTTTTTTTTTTAATAAATAAGCCAATAAGGTGTAGTGCTTTTCGAAAGCATGAGTCTCCTTTTCCTCTTTCTTAATGCAACCTCTGCCTTAAGATAAGGATAAGCCAGCCTGGCTTCTGTTCTTGTATAGTTTTGATGGTGCACAGCCACACCCATTTATTTGTGTATTTTCTGTGGCCACTTTTGTGCCACATGGTAGAGGTGAGTGGTTGTAACAGCGATGATCTGGCCCACAAAATCAAAAATATTTAATATCTCCCTATTCACCAAAAAATTTTGCAGACCTCTGTCTTAAAGTGTAGCTTTAGAAACATGCACAAAATACAAAGAGTTAAACTAGTGTGTGCGGGGGGACTACCCTGATGATCAGGGGTTAAGACTGTGCTCCTTATGCAGGCAGCCTGGGTTTAATCCCTGGTTGGGGAACTAGATCACACGTATCACAACGAAGACTTGGCACAGCCAAATAAATAAATTTAAATATACAATTTTTTTAAACCCTACTGTTTTGAAGGGCTGAGAAAGAAATACATCAGACTGGCCTAACCTAGAACAGTAAATCCGCCCTGCAAATTAACCCCCAACGCAACTGCTTTAAGGTGTTTAGAGTCATGTACAAAGCTCTTGATTAGGGCACCGAGAAGGACACTGGCCCATCACGTCATGTGATGCAGGCATGTGTGATGAGGCAATCAGCTTCTAGGCTGTCTGCTCAGGTTAAACTGACAGGCTTAAAGTCACGTTGTTTTTTGAGGGGTTTTGTTGTTTTTTGCTGCTAGGCAGCTTGCAGGATCTTAAGTTCCCTAAATAGGGATAGAACATGCACCTCCTGCAGTAAAAGATGGGGTCCTACCCACTGGAAATTTCCACCAGGGATTTTTTTTTTTCCCTGTCAAATTGCTGCTTTTATTATGGAACACAAAAGCATTTTCATTTCCACAGTTTACAGCTTTGCTCAGTCCAGTTCAGTTCAGTCGCTCAGTCATGTCCAACTCTTTGCAACCCCATGAATCGCAGCACGTCAGGCCTCCCTGTCCATCACCAACTCGCAGAGTTCACTCAGACTCACGCCCATCGAGTCAGTGATGCCATCCAGCCATCTCATCCTCTGTCGTCCCCTTCTCCTCCTGCTCCCAATCCCCCCCAGCATCAGAGTCTTTTCCAATGAGTCAACTCTTCGCATGAGGTGGCCAAAGAACTGGACTTGCAGCTTTAGCATCATTCCTTCCAAAGAAATCCCAGAGCTGATCTCCTTCAGAATGGACTGGTTGGATCTCCTTGCAGTCCAAGGGACCCTCAAGAGTCTTCTCCAACACCACAGTTCAAAAGCATCAATTCTTCANACTGGACTTGCAGCTTTAGCATCATTCCTTCCAAAGAAATCCCAGAGCTGATCTCCTTCAGAATGGACTGGTTGGATCTCCTTGCAGTCCAAGGGACCCTCAAGAGTCTTCTCCAACACCACAGTTCAAAAGCATCAATTCTTCAGCGCTCAGCCTTCTTCACAGTCCGACTCTCACATCCATACCATAGTCTTGACTAGACGGACCTTAGTCAGCAAAGTAATGTCTCTGCTTTTTAATATGCTATCTAGGTTGGTCATAACTTTTCTTCCAAGAAGCGTCTTTTAATTTCATGGCGGCAGTCACCATCTGCAATGATTTTGGAGCCCCCAAAAAATAAAGTCTGACACTGTTTCCACTGTTCCCCCATCTATTTCCCATGACGTGATGGGACTAGATGCCAGCTTTGTTAATAATGGGCAAAATCAATGTTACTCTTTCTGGGAAGACGGTAACGTTTTATATCCTAATTCGGGTGGTGATTATAGGGGTTTACACACTGGTCAAATTTCATCAACCTGTACATTTAAAATGGTGCATTTTACATGCAAGGTAAGTTTTCAGGCAGAATTATAAAATTAAACAGCATTCTCCAGAGAGATTCAAAGAAACAGGTGCCTGCATGAAAAATACATTTAAAGACTTCTTTTCTTGGTCTTGGAAATAAGAGATATAAAATGAACAGAGATGTTTAAAAAACTGTGGTTCAACAATCAGTACAAAATTCCATTTCCTGGAGTTCATCTCCCAACTTTGAACAGAAATTATGTTCGACTTAGTGACTGAACAACAAAACCTGATACCATAAATAAAAATCAACAATGGATAGGAAAACAGAAGACATTTTAAAAGAGTATTTTAGGAACATTTTAGAAGACGAGAATCTAAATATATTCTCGTTACTAGTATAGTGTATTCGTGACTACACATTATTGTCTCAACACAAATCAGCCAAAGACCACCAGGGACAAAACCTATAGACTGACAGAGTCAGATTTACCAACTTGTTACAAAGGAAGCGACATAGCTGAGGAACCACCGGGTGTCCCACCAAACCAAGGAAGACACAGGGATATTAGAGGATTGGGGGGAAGGAGAGAGTTTGGATGAAATTCAAGTGAAATAGTATTTCGACAGGCTTACAAAGTAAGTGACACTGTGAGTTAAAACAGGTCTAATAGATATACGAGATGATACTTAGAACCAAAGTTTTAAAAACCTTAGCTCAAAACCCATGTGCGGGTTCAACTGGTGGCTCAGTGGTGAAGACTTTACCTGCCAGTCCAAGAGACACAGGTTTGATCCCTGGGTCAGGAAGATCCCATGGAGGAGGAACTAGCAATCCACTCCAATATTTTTGCCTGGAAAATCCTATGAACAGAGGCGCCTGGAGGGCTACAGTCCTAGGGTGGCAAAGAGTCAGACACAGCTTCATGACTGAGCACACACGCATGTAATGTAGCCAAGTGGAGTATTTAGCAGGATATCTATGGCCTTAACTGCTTAAATTCAAAAACACAGACTGAAAATTAATGAGCTAGATTTCCAGCTTCAAGATAGGACCTAGTAAAAGCCAGCCCACATTCTTCACGTTTATGTATTTTCTCTGCCACTCTGAATTTCCTTGTGCAGTAGTTTAAGCCCCAGCAGGCTTCCCCCCATACCAAAGCTATTCCTAGAGCTGCTCTCCTGTGGGATCGATGAGCCTTTCTCTGCTTCCACTCCCCGACTTGTCTTCAGTGTGCATCCTCACGTGTTTCCTACGTGACGAATGATGACTGGAAAGCTTCCGACACTGCTACAGATTCCCTCTTGCATGTAGCTTCTTGTGGGCAGCCGCCTTAGAGCTCCTATGGAAGGCTTTTCTGCAGTCACTGAGTGGGTAGGGCTTCTCCCCAGTATGGGTTCTCATGTGCACCATCAGAAAGAACTTTCTGCTAGAGGTTTTGCCGCAGTCACTGCACTGGTGGCGTTTCTCCCCCGTGTGTACTTTCTTACGCACTGTCACGTCACTGCTCCTGACGAAGGCTTTCCCACAGTCACTGCATTCATATAGCTTCTCCCAAGCGGGCATCCTCTTGGGTACAGCAAGGCTCAAGGCAGAGCTGAAGATCTGCCCACTCTAGCTACACTTACACAGTTCCTCTCCAGGATGAGTTCGCGCATGCGGCCCGAGAGAGGAGTTGCAACTGAAAGCCTTCCCACACTGAGAACATTTGCAGGTTTTCTCACCAGCATGGGATCGCACGTGGACGCCAAGGAAGGAAGGATAACTAAATGCTTCCCCACATTCTTTACGTTCATCACGTTTCACGCCTGTGTAATTCCTCTTAGTACTCAAGTCAGGACTCCTTCTGATGGCTTTTCCACACAGACTGTGTTCATGAGACTTCTTTCTAGGTTGAGTTGGTGCCTGTCAATGAAGAGATAAGCAGTAACTAAAGACTTTCTCACTTTCATTGCACTCATGGGAATTCTCCCCCATAGGAAGTGTGTGGTGTAAAGAAAGCAAATTCCTACCTTAGAAATTGCTACCATTTTCAGACCACGTGCACTGCTTCTGCCCTGTCTGAGCTCAAATTGAGTAGAGAGAATGAAGTGAAACTGTTTAGTCGCTCGGTTGGGTCCAACTCTTTGTGACCCCATGGACTGTAGCCCCGCCAGGCTCCTCTGTCCATGGAATTCTCCAGGCAAGAATACTGCAGTGGGAGCCATTCCCTTCTCCAGGGGATGTTCCCAACCCAGGTATTGAACCTGGGTCACCTGCATTGCAGGAAGATTCTTTACCATCTGAGCCACCAGGTAAATACAGAGAATGCTCTACTATAACGTTCCATCATGGCTGCATTCATAAGACTTCTTATGTACAGACTTTTTTTTTCTGATAGTTAGGTAAAACAAAAATTCAATTCTAAGTCATATATATGGACCTGCTCACTTGTGGGATCTATCTCTCTATGAATCACTATTGAAATCAGTTTAGGATATTACCCAAATTCATGGCACCCAAGACTCTCTCCTGAGACATGACTTATCTTAGGCAAAGGCTACCGGCCCCTTGTCTTTCCCCAGGCTATTGTGCTGTTTGTCTCATGACAATTTCCTCCTGCAGAAAACCAGCAATGAGCCCTCATGAGCCTTACCCCTTTCCTGCCAGTAAATGGTTTTTCCCAAACTTTATTCCTCTCAGCTGTGGTCTCTTTGGTTTTAAGCTGAGAATTCTGGTCTGAAATGATCAGAATAAAAAACGTTTAAGTTCATGGAGAAATAAATGGTTAGATAACACAAAAACAACAAACAGAGGCCCATGGAGTTTTCTTTCATATACTGACTCTTCTCAGTCAATGTGACAGGGAAGAATGCACCGGCAGTTAAAGACAGACAGGATTTCAGCAAGGTACAGAATTTGACAAGGATGCAAACAAGGGGTGAAAATGGCAAGTGACAGGCCAGGGAACAATTCTGTTAAGAATGAGACAATTGCTAATAGTCTAAAAGGGCAAGCAAACTTTGAGGACAGTGGGAAAATGGGCAAATAGCACACCTGCGAATGTTCTGGAAAGAGGAAGCAATCCTCAGTACTCTGTAAGGGCCTATATGGAAAAAGAACTTCAGAAAGAATGGATATATGTGTATGCATAACTAGTACATAACTAGTTAGGTATTGCTGAATACCTAAAACTAACACAGCATTGTAAATCAACTATACTCCAATAAAAATGAATTTTAAAAAAAAGAGAAAGCAGGACAGAGCTTATTCTTAGAGCAAAAGTGGTAGAAACAGCAAGGATTATGTTCAAATCTTGTAATAACCTACAATGGAAAAGAATCAAACAAAAAAAAAGAATATAGATATATACATAAATATTCTTGTTGTTTAATCGCTAAGTCATGTCCAGTTCTTTGCAACCCCATGGACTATGTAGCCCAGCAGGATCCTCTGTCCATGAGATTTCCAGGCAAGAATACTGGAGTGGGTTGTCATTTCCTTCTCCAGGGGATCTTCCCAACCCAGGGATAGAACTCTACCACTGGGCCCCCAGGACACCCTATATACATATATATTAATACACATATGGCTGGTGGGCTAAGTCCATGGGTTGCAAAGAGGTGGCCATGATTTAGCGACTAAAACAATATATATGTATGACTGAATCACTCTGCTGTATATCTGAAATGTATCCAACACTGTAAATCAGCTANTCTACCACTGGGCCCCCAGGACACCCTATATACATATATATTAATACACATATGGCTGGTGGGCTAAGTCCATGGGTTGCAAAGAGGTGGCCATGATTTAGCGACTAAAACAATATATATGTATGACTGAATCACTCTGCTGTATATCTGAAATGTATCCAACACTGTAAATCAGCTATACTTTAATTTTTAAAAAAAAGTGGGAGAGGAAAGAGAGAAGGGAAAGAGAGGAAGGAAAGCAGAAGTTTCGAGAGGAAATTCACCCCAAGTGGCTGGACACAATTTCTCAGACAAAATGACCTTTGAGAAACTCTGTAAAGGGGCTCCTTTTCCCCAGGGTTCACCTGCACAGGTGTCTTAGAGAAGTCTCCTTTTCCGGGTTCTCAGCTCCTCCTGGGTGAGTAGGCGGGGCTTGCAGAGATGATACCCTGGCACGTGGGGAAAGACACATGAGGTGGGGGGTGTGCAAGGTCGACACGGAAACTCCGCCCAGGCTAGGGCCAACAGTGTCAGCATGTGTGGCCCCATGAGCAGTAACACAATGATGGTTGTTGTTCAGTCGCTCAATCGTGTCCCACTCCTTGTGACCCCACGGATTGTAGGCCATCACGCTTTTCAGTCCATGGGATTTCCCAGGCAGGAATACTGGAGTGGGTTGCCATTTCCTTCTCCAGGGATCTTCCCAGGCCAGGGATCAAACCTGCATCTCCTGCATTGGCAGGCGGATTCTTCACCACTGAGACACCTGGAAAGCCTAACATGATAACCCAAGACCCAAAACTCTGTCTCACATCATGCCCTCCAGGGATCAGGACCCAAGCTCAGAGACACACATAAGGGGCATGAAAGCTTCCGATCATGAAGCAAATTAGGTTGATATAATGAATAAATCTTCACTCTCAAAAGGAAGACAGGAGACTAGGGGCTAGTGACTGCAGCCCAGGCATTAGCCACCTGCTTCTGTAAGTCAAGTTGTATTGGAACACAGCCCTGCCTGTTTGTTTATGTGCCATCTGCGGTGGCTTCGGCACCATAGTGATGACAGCATTCAGCAGTTGCAACAGAGACCCAGGGTCCACTGAGCTGAAAATATTTACTCCATGGCCTCTTAACAAAGAGTGCTCACCCCCATTCTACACAGTCACTTTGTTTTTGGCTATGCTGCAAAGCTTGCAGGAGCTTAGTTCCCCAACCAAGGATCAAACCTATTCCCCTTCCAGAGGGGAAGTGTCAAGCTCTAATCACTGGACTGCCAGCGAAGTCCCTACAATGTCACTTCTTAAGGATGGGCCACATGCTCCTCCCAAGAGCAAGAATAGTTCCTGCAACACAGCAGGTGCTTGAGAAAGATTTGCAGCAAAAACCTATGAATGGCACTTCCCTGGTGGTACAGTGGATAAGAAGCCACCTGCCAGTGCATGGGACATGGGTTTGATCCCTGCTCCAGGAAGATTCTACATGCTGAGGGGCAACCAAGCCTGTATGGTACAACTACTGAGTCCTTAAACCCTAGAGCCTGTGCTCTACAACAAGAGACGCCACCACAATGAGAAGCCCATGAACTGCAATGAAGAGTAGCCCCCGCTCGCTGAAACTAGAGAAAACCCGCACATAGCAACAAAGACCCAGTGCGGCCAAAAAATAAAATAAATAAATAATTTTTAAAATTCATAAATCTGCTTAAAAGTAAAACAAACTATGAATGACATCCTGCCCATTGTGTACATATGGTGGGATGTTGCTCCAGGACCTTGCTTCAGACGTGTAAACTCCCCCATCGTTAAACCACTGATAGCTCTGAAAAACAAAAACAAACAAAATCTACTAACAGAGAGAGGTGGCCAACCACACTCACCCACAGAAGTCAGGTTCCTGTAGTTCTCCAGCATCACATCTTGGTACAGGATTTTTTGAGCGGGGGCCAGCTGGGCCCACTCCTCCTGGGAGAAGTCCATCGACACTTCCTCAAAGGTTACTGGGTCCTGAAACATCACAGGCTCATCTCCATCAGTGTCCCAGGAGGCCAGGGCATCAGGAAGATGGAGCCAGATGACTGAGGCTTGGGAAGTTCAGACAGAAAGGTGAACTTGACCTCAGCAGCCCCATGTAGCCCCATTGATACGTTAATTCTTCAACACACAGTTGAACTCCTCTCCAGCTAGTCTGTGAACCCATCCTTCCTGGGTCCCCTCAGTCAGGTAACACCCAGCCTTGAGCTCCCCAAGGTCCTGGAAGAATAATTGGTAAATGAATGAGTTAAAGCAACTATACTCTAATATAAATTATTTTAAAATAAATAAAGTGATAAATTTTAATTTTTTTTAATTTAGGTAAATGAATGAGTGATGTTCCCAAGAGTTCCTGAAACCAAGGGGTCTCATAGATTTTCTTGGTTTTCTGTCACAGCCCAGAAGTGACTATACTGAGAAAAATTCATAACTACTGAGGCAATGCCAGCATTCTCTGGGAAGCTCTCTCACCATCATTAGAGGAAGAGCAGGGACAAGTCCCGGTGGGGTTTGAGGCTCCAGGCCACCCACCCTCAAGGAAGGGAGATGCCATGTTGGATGGAAGGGGATTTCCAGTTACCTCTGACCAGGCTGTTGGCAGCTCTGCAGCCATTGCTTCCTCCTCCAGGTTCCCCTCCTGGTGACAGGTGGGGTCCTGAGCAGGCACAGCTGGAGGACAAGGGAGATGCCGTGAGAAACAGGCCAAGCCTAGATTCCACTCCACCCAAGCCTGGACACTGCTTCACAGGACCCTGAATGAAGCAAAGGCAAGCCCACCCTCCTGCCTTCAGGCAGGTTTCCTAAAAGGCCAGGGAGGCCCTGTCTCTCTCACAATTAGAAAAGAGACCTGCGGACCTTGCCACCCGGGGGAAGCCTAGTAATCTCCCATGACTATTGTGGGTAATCAAGTTTCAGAACAGTTTTGCAAGTCAATTGTCCAAGTTCATAAAGCGAAAACAAGGAGGGCAATGCCCTGGCGAGCCAGTGGCTAGGACTCCAGGCTTTTACTGCCAAGGGCTCAGGTTGAATCCCTGGTGGGGGAACAAAGATTCCACAAGCCACTTGGCAAGGGGGAAAAAAAGAAAGAAAAAGGAACAGGATGTCCCTGGTAGTCTAGAGGTTAAGACCCTGCACTCCCAGTGCAGGGGGCCAGGGTTCCATCCTTGGTCAGGCACAGCCAAAAAAAAAAAAAAAAGGATGGGAGGAGGGAAGGAAGGAAGCAAGGAATAATACAGTATTACCCTCCAAATATCCAAAACCCTAAAAAGCATTGATCCTGGGACCCAGGGGATCCTGGGGCTCCACTCTCACCTCATCCTGGCCTTTGGAAGCCCTGGAGGAAGAGGGTCTCAAAATACCGGCCAGGGCATGAACTAGCTCCGGGAGGGGGCTCAAGGGGGAAGAAAGCCCGTGTGGGAGTGGCTAGAGCTTGGTGACTGGAGTGTCTGGGGAGGAAAACTAAAAGAGCAGAGGGACCAGGAGCTGAGTCAAGACCAGGGCAAAGGATGGACTTCCTTGGTGGTCCAGTGGTTAAGAATCCTCCTGCCAACACAGGGGACACGGGTTTGATCCCTGGTCCAGGAAGGTTCCACATGCTGCAGGGCAATTGAGGCCATGCTCCACAACAAGAGAAGCCACGGCAATTAGATGCCCATGCAACGTTAACTGAGAGTAGCCACCCCGCCCCCCCGCCCCACCACTCACCTCCAACTAGATAA
>SJYA01001109.1:219118-246951 GCA_006410615.1 Neotragus moschatus
CGCCCCGCCACTCACCCCCAACTAGAGAAAAGCACCCGCAGCAACAGAGGCCCAGTGCAGCCAAAAGTAAATAAATAATAATAAAAGACCAGGGCAAAGGGACATGTGGATTTATACCCCATGACTAGCTTAGAGGAAGAATTTGGCACCAAGACTGTTCTGTTCCTATTTTTATTTTTTTAAGATCATATTGACTGCTGTTCACAGGACAGAACTAGGGAGGGCAGAAATAGAAGCAGTGGGCTGGTAAGCAGCAGTGGCAGGGCCCAGAACGCCTTGGAAGAGGCCAGGAGCAGCAGAGACTATTCTAAGTCATTAGTATGGTATACGTATCAGAGGAAACACCAAAGGATTTGCTAAGGAATTCAACTGGAGTGGAAGCAGGGCTGGGGGAAACCCTCGGCCAATGGAAGAGGGTAAAGAAACCAAGGAAGGATCACTGGATCCTTTATATTCACAATGTTGAACTTTTGGAGTTGAGGAAGGGAGGAAGGCACAGCTTGCAGGATGTTAGTTCCCTGACCAGGGACTGAACCTGGGCCCAGCAGTGCGAGCGCTGAGTCCTAACCACTGGACAACCAGAGAATTCCCAACAACTGAACTTTATACCTGAGCCCTGTGGTCCTAGAAAACAGTGATGGGTAAGAACCGCCCCTCCAACCCTTTGTGCCCTGCAATGAAACACCCTTCCCCACACAACTCAGGTAAGACCCAAGGATGACCCCCTGTTTACCTAGGACAAGGCCAGGCAGAGGCTATCCGAATTCCCAGTATCTGTCTTGTGAATGAGTAGCTGAACTGTCTGTCCTTGAACAGCCTGGACAAAACTTCACCAAGCTTCAGTCAGGCCTCTCCCCACCCCCCAACCCCCAACTCCCCTGGGTCATTGTACTTTGACCCACCCATTGAACCTGGAAACCAGCTGTCCACCCTGACAAACTACCTACCACCCCACCAGTCATCCCATTTCTCAGCCTTGTTTATTCTTTCCTATCAAAGAAAGCTTGACCTGAGATTTCCCTGGCAGCCTTGTGGTTAAGACTCCAAACTTCCAATGCAGGGGGCACAAGTTCAATTCCTGTTTAGGAACATAAATCCCACATGCTGCATTGTGCAGCCAAAAAGAAAAAAAAAGCCTGACCCTAGGATGGGAAGTTTCAGCCTACAGCAAGTCTCTCCTTACAGTATTAGTACACTGGCTAAGAGATGACCACTACTAGAGAGGGAAAGATGGCAAAGCAGCAAGTTTGTTCAAGGTGAGGTTTGGCAGAGGCAAAAATACGTGTATTTTGTATAACGTAAAAATTAATATGTATATATCATATATACTTTACACACACATATGCATAGTGTATTTTACAGATTTAACAAATAGCATGTTTTCCCATCAAATTTAAAAGGGTTATCCCAGGTGGCGCAGTGATAAAGAATCCAGAGATGCAAGAGACTTGGGTTCAATCTCTGGGTTGGGAAGATTCCCTAGAGAAGGTAATGGCAACCCACTCCAAGGTTCTTGCCTGAAGAACCCCATGGACAGGGGAGCCTGGCAGGCCACAGTCCATGGGGTCGCAGAGTCAAACACAACTGAGCATACACACCACACATACACCCCAGAAATCTCAGGCACTAGTGAACTTGGGAGGACAGAGGGTGAGGAGCAAACGTTTATTCATTCTGACTTGCTTTCCCCACTCCTTGGCAAAAGAGGCGGGGGCTGTTGTCAGCTGGAGGTTTCAGGAAGGTAAAGGAAATTTCCTCTTGGGGCAGGGCCACCCCTACAAGGCAGACTCCCTCGGAGAGAGGCTTGATACAGCAGAGGGGGTTTTTCTGTTGTTTTTTGTTTTTGCAAGAGGGATATCAAGGCCTGTTCTTAGGCTTGTGGGAGTGACAGGGGTTGGGGAGAATAATTTCAAAATATGGTGGACCAGCAGGCTGAGAGAGGGCTTCAGGGGATGTCTCTTTTGGGGGAGGAGTAGGGGAGAGCCTACGGTTGGCTCTAAGTTGCAGCATGTGGGGTCTAATTCCCTGACCAGGGACCAAACCCAGACCCCCTGGGTTAGAAGCATGGAGTCTTAGCCACTGGACCACCAGGGAAGTGCCCCACGGATGTCTTATCTGGGCTCCAGGTTCAGGCAGCCACCTGCCCTCAGTATCCAGTAGAAACAATTGCCTTTGCCACAGATGACAAAGATGACCAGCCGCCCATGGCAGTTGGGACTGTGCTGGGGATAATTTGAATTTATGTGTATAAAAATTTTAAATATCCCTATGCCTTCAACTAGCAACTTGCAGGACTGTAGCTAAGAGAAACCTTGGCAACTGTGCAGATATAGACAGATAAATAGATGTGTGTGTATTCAAGCTTGTTTACTATTGTACAAGCTGTTTATAATGGGTAAAAACTGGAACTAACCAAAATATCCATTAGAGTATAGCAAGGGGCTAAAGAATGACCAGATATCTGTATGTGGGATATGATTATGGCTTTTAAAACCAAAAAACTGACACAGATCTTGAAGTATTAAATACATTTACATAATCTATAATATATGTGTATGCTCAGTGGCTCAGCCACGTCCAACTCCTTGCAACCTCAAGGACTGTAGCCCGCCAGGCTCCTCTATCCATGGAATTCTCCAGGCAGGAATACTGGAGTGGGTTGCCATTCCCTCCTCCAGAGTATCTTCCCAATCCAGGGATCAAACCCAAGTCTCCTGCACTGCAAACCTGCAACTCCTCCACTGCAGGTGTATTCTTTACCACTGAGCCATCCGGGAAGCTTATAAAATATATGTACGTGTTAAAAATGACTGTGAGGAAAAAGCCTTCAATGAATACTTCTCCAAAAAAAATACATAAATGGCCAATAAGCACACACAAAGATGCTTGACATTACTAATCATTAGGGAAATGCAAACATGAACCATACTGAGGGACTTTCCTGGCAATCCGGTGGTTAAGACTCCATGCTTCCAGGGGGCATGGGTTGGATCCCAGGTCAGGGAACTAAGATCCCACAGGCTGGTGGGGCAAAAATAAATAAATAAATAACGAGACATCACTTCATACACAGTAGGATGGCTCTTATCAAAAGAAAAAAAACTAACAGTTGTTGGAGAGGATGTGGAGAAGCTGGAACATTTATGCATTGCTGGTAGGAATGTGAAATGTGCAGCTACTGTTGAAAAGTGTGACAGTTCCTCAAAAACCAAATCACAGAACTACCTTAACACAGACCAGCAATTCGAGTTTTTCCATTCTTTTGGATCTGTATACCCAGCAATAGTATATACATCCAAAAGAACTGAAAATAGAGACTCAAACAGATATGTGCATATAAATATTCATAGCGCATTATTCACAATAGAGGAAAGGTAGAAAAAGCCCCCATGTCCATCAACAGATGAATAGCAAAGCAACATGTGTATACTTACAATGGAATATTATTCAGCCTTGTGTGTTAGTCGCTCAGTCGTGTCCAACTCTTTGCAACCCCATGGAATTCTCTAGGCCAGAATATGGAGTAGGAAGCTTTTCCCTTCTCCAGGGGATCTTCCAACCAGGGACTGAACCCAGGTCTCCCACGTTACAAGCAGATTCTTTACCAGCTGAGCCACAAGGGAAGCCCAACAATACTGGAGTCGGTAGCCTATCCCTTCTCCAGTGGATCTTCCCTACCCAGGAATTGAACAGAGGTCTCCTGCATTACAGGTGGATTCTTTACCAACTGAGCTATCAGAGAAGCCATTCAGCCTTATAAAGGAATGAAATTCTGACACATGCTACAACATGGAAGAATTTTGAAAATATTAAGTGAAATAAGCTGGACACAAAAGGACGGATATCATATAATCCCACTTATCTGAGGTATGTGGGTAAGGGTCAGCTTTACAGAGAAAGAAAGCAGAACAGAGCGTGCCAGAGTCTGGAAGTTAGGGTTCTGGGGAGTTACTGTTTAATGGGTACAGTTTCCATTTGGGAAAACGAAAAAGTTCTGGAGATGGATGGTGGTGCTGACTGCACAACAATGTGAATATACTTAATGCTACTGAAAAGTACCCTCAAAAAAGGTTAAAAACTGGGATTTCCCTGCTGGTCCAGTGATTATGACTTCACCTTCCAATGCAGGGGGTGAGGGCTGGATCCCTGGGTGAGAGCTAATAAGATCCCATATGCTTTGGGGCCAAAAAACCAAAAGACAGAAGCAATATTGTAACAAATTCAATAAAAAGACTTTTTTAAAAAATGGTTTACATAAAAAAAGTTTAAAGGAAAATTTTATGTTATATATCATTTACTACAACTTGTAAAAAAAAAAAAAAAACTGCAAAGGCCTACTGAGATAGGTAACACTGAGATCCTCTGAAGAAGAGCACAACACTGTTTCATGGGCATTTGGCAGGAGAAATATGAAGGGAAATGTTGATATTTTTACTCTACAGTTTCCTGAATTACTTAAATTTTTTCATATTCAGTTTATTTCAATAATATAAATACTCCCTCCACTATTCCTACTTTATGGAAGTTGTGAAAAGTGAAAGTGTTAGTTCCTCAGTTGTGTCCAACTCTTTGTCACCCCAAGGACTGTAGCCCGCCCGCCAGGCTCCTCCGTCCATGGAATTCTCCAAGCAGGAATACTAGAGTGAGTTGCCATTCCCTCCTCCAGGGGATCTTCCCAATCCAAGGATCAAACCTGCATATCCTGCATTGCTGGCAGATTTTTTACCTTCTGAGCCACCAGGCAAGCTTAGCTGAAATAAAATGTGTTTTGACTAATTGTTTAAAGAAAATAACAGTAGGGACTTTCCTGGTGGTCCAGTGGCTAAGATTTGGTGTTATCAATGAAGTGAAGTGAAGTGGCTCAGTCATGTCCAACTCTGCGACCCCATGGATTATAGCCTACCAGGCTCCTCCCATGGGATTTTCCAGGTAAGAATGAATACTGGAGTAGG
The DNA here is from genome assembly GCA_006410615.1 of Neotragus moschatus. Taxonomy (NCBI): domain Eukaryota; kingdom Metazoa; phylum Chordata; class Mammalia; order Artiodactyla; family Bovidae; genus Neotragus; species Neotragus moschatus. Next base: position 224,071 of record SJYA01001109.1, read on the forward strand.
TTGCCATTTCCGTCTCCAGAGGATCTTCCCCACCCAGGGATCGAACCTGGGTCTCCCACATTGTAGGCAGACTCTTTACCATCTGAGCCACCAGGGAAATCTGAATTCTGCTCCTGGTCAGGGGAACTAGATCCCGTATGCTGCAACTAAGACCTGGTGCAGCCAAATAATACATAAACTATTAAAAATAAATAGATTTTCATCTTTATTTTTTAAAAATTTAAAAAGTAACACTACCATGCAAAATGACCTTTCAACTTGGCATAGAACAAAAGATACACGGCATGTAACATATTCAGTTTGTTTTAAACTGCAATAATTACTTTGAAAAGCACAGCACTGTTTCTTTTAGAAATATTCACTTCCCCTTTCTGCTGCTGCTAAGTCACTTCAGTCGTGTCCGACTCTGTGCGACCCCATAGACAGCAGCCCACCAGGCTCCCCCGTCCCTGGGATTCTCCAAGCAAGAACACTGGAGTGGGTTGCCATTTCCTTCTTCAATGCAGGAAAGTGAAAAGTGAAAGTGAAGTCGCTCAGTCATGTCCGACCCTCAGTGACCCCATGGACTGCAGCCTTCCAGGCTCCTCCGTCCATGGGATTTTCCAGGCAAGAGTACTGGAGTGGGGTGCCATTGCCTTCTCCTACCTATACCAAAAACGATTCCTTCTCCCCTCTCTCTACAGTTAGAACGTAGCAGGCATGAGATTGCAGCCACAAACAACTACAGATGGAAGATAACTAAAGTGTTAAAAATTGCATAAGGACAAATGGCAACCTCTACCCCAATTCCATGCTGAATTCTCTTCTGCTCAACTCCTTTCATGAGTATGAATGTACACTTAGCTTAAAACTACCCCAGTTTTGCTGTTCAAGGAGTCATTGCTTTGGGAAAGATCCCAGTGTCCTCCTTACTTGCTGCAAGTAATAAATCCTTACCTCTCCTGCTCTTTGGCTTGGTTATGTCATTTGGCTAGACGCCCACCAAGAGGTGAACCCACATTTCAGGTAACACTGCCTCCTTTTCTCATCACTCTCTGCCCTTCCAGGTCAGGTCTCTCTTTCCTTCATTCAAGGAATACACCAGGCTCTGTCCTGCTTCTGGGATTCTGAACTTTCTTCCCTCTCAGACCCCCTTCTTCCACAGCCTCTGCCCAGCTCTGTCCTACTTATCTTTCAGTTCTTATATATCAGTGCCTCCTAATATCAAGCCTTCTTCTCTGCTTATCCATATAATTAAGCTCATCTTTCCATTATAGGCCCTCATATCCGTTTCACATCTGCTTATCCTATAAATAGCCTACTCCGCGAAGACAGCACTGTGCATTTTTTATTTTTCTGGTGCCCATGCATTGACTTAGGTTTGGTTCAGACTCAGCACCCAGTGAGTTTTGTTGAGTGCCCTGGACAATGTTCAGTTACAGCTAGACTGAGAAGGTGCACACATTCAATAATAGATACAGTACAAATATCAACACTGGAATTAATTTAAATGCCTGATCCCAGTATAAACCACTCATGTTATTTAAGAAAAGCTAAGGCAGGCAATGGGGTCACAGAGTCAGACACAACTTAGCGACTGAACAACAAGGTATGAGAAGTATTTTCAGAAACAAGGAACCTGTGTTGCTGAATTTCCTCCAGAATCATTTTTCCTCCAATTTCTCACCCATGAGTTTTTAACTTCACTGAAAAACAAACAAACAAACAAACTCACTTAGTCAAAACACATCTCCTTTAAGGCTACTAAATTCAATTTTCTTCTACTAATATTAGGAAAGCTGCTTCCTCCCTTTTACTTAAGAACCATTTTGTTTTTATGAAATACAATCTCATGTATTTCACTTTGGGTTCTTGTCACGCTTTCACTACAAATATAAGACACCAAAATCCCTTTTAATAATATCAATATTAAGAGATCCCTATATTTTTAAACTCAGCAGCAATCACAGACACTGGAGGAAAGTTGGAGCTGACTGGATGTAAAGAGCGGAATAATCTTTCTTTAAGACCTGTATTTACGTTTTCACTTTTCCTCCTTCATTTTCTTCATTACACTTGCTTACTTACACTCACCCTAGAATCCTGAAATTATTTTCCCAAACGAATTTGTCAAGCATAAATAAAACTTGAAAAAGAGTTTATCTTAACCTCACCTCAATGCCACTCACGAAAGCAAAAGCCTCTTGTACAAGTAAAACTCTCTTGTACAAGGAAGGCAGAAAGGGATTCCTTGATTAAATTTCACCGGCACACACACGAAAAAAAATTTCACCGGCGCCTCTCGCTGGAAAAACGGACGAAACGGCCAGATCACGAGAACCGAAGGACGCGAGGATGGAAGGTCAACGCCCACTGGATTTCCAGCCGCTCGAATTCCCACCTCCAGAGGCATAAGGCCACACCCTCTTTCAGACCCCGCCCGTTGGAGTTCCACGCCCCGCCCCCCTATGCCCCGCCTCCCAGAATTCCACATCCACGCCGAGACCCAGCCCCGCTGAGCCCGGTCTCCGCGCCCAGACCCTGCCCCTTGGATCCTATGCCCCTGCCCCCGCCTAGACCCCGCCCCCACAGGCTCATCTTCCCGCCCTTCTCAAGACCCCGCTCCGCGAGCACCGTCACCTCCCTCCTGAGCCCCATCTCCACGCCCTTACCAAGACTCCACCCCACAAGCACCTTCTCCTCGCCCTCGCCGAGTCCCCGCCCACCAAGAGGCGGGGCCGCACACGGACCTGCTCCTCTGTGCCGGAGGCAGATCGCTAGGAAAACAGTGGCTCGGTTTCGATAAGGATGGCCGCTCTAGGGACGCCCGCTGCATTTCCTTAGAAAGGGGAAGACTCGGGGGCCGACCTAGTAGCACCTGAGGCGGCGAGAGCGGTGGCCACAGCATCTTCTAGCCTCGGAGCCGGGGAGTCCCAGTATCCTATCCTCTCACTGGAGCCGTTGGGCCCCGCGGGGCAGGCTCCAATAGGGATCTTGGGGGCGGGGCCAGGCGGGAGGCTCGGGCGGGGCGGGGGACCAGGGCCCCTGAAGTTGGTTGGACCGGTCCTCGTGCACACCTGGGAGCCGCCACGCTGTGGGGGTCTCTGAGAATGCTTTTCTCCCAGCTCTAGCAACTCCTTAGTACCTCCTTTCACAAAGGGATACTAAGTTTGCTGGGGGGTTGTTATGCAGCAGTGGATAACTAATACAACCCTCTTCAGTTTTTTATTTCTATTCTTATCTTTGAGCCTATGTGTTAAGTAACTTCAGTAGTGTCCGATTCGTTGCGACCCTATGGACTGTAGCCCGCCAGGCTCCTCTCTCCATGAGATTCTCCAGACAAGAATACTGGAGTGGATTGCCATGCCCTCAGCCAGGGGATCGTCCCCACTCAGGGGTTGAACCTGCAACTCTTAAGTCTCCTGCGTTGGCAGCTGGTTTCTTTACCACTAGCGGCACCTGGGAAGAATTTGTCTTACATTTGTATATTAATCTTGAGACTTGTTCAGTCGCTCAGTCGTATCTGACTCTTTGCAACCCTATGGACTGGCAGTACACCAGGCTTCCCTTTCCTTCACTATCTCACTGGAGTTTGTCCACTGAATTGGTGATGCCATCCATCCCTCTCATCCTCTCATCCTCTGTTGCCCTCTTCTCCTCCTGCCCTCAGTCTTTCCCAGTATCGTTCCAATGAGTTAGCTCTTTGCATCAGGTGGCCAAAATATTGGAGCTTCAGCAATCAGTCCTTCCCATGAATATTCAGGGTTGATTTCCTTTAGGACTGACTGGTTTGAATTGATCTCCTTGCTGTCCAAAGGACTCTCAAGAGTCTTCTCCAGCACTACAATTCAAAAGCATCAGTTCTTCAGTGCTCAGCCTTCTTTATGGTCCACCTGTCACATCTGTACCATAGCTTTGATGATATCTTTATAGGCAAAGTGACATCTCTGTTTTTTACACTATCTAGCTTCATCATAGCTTTTCTTTCAAGGAGTAAGTGTCTTTTAGTTTTATAGCTGCAGTCACTACCCACAGTGATTCTGGAGTCAACAAAAATAAAATCTAACACTGTTTCCACTTTTTCCGCATCTTATTTGCCATGAAGTGATGGAACTGGTTGCCATGATCTTAGTTTTTTGAATATTGAGTTTCAAGCCAGCATTTTCACTGTCCTCTTTCACCATCATCAAGAGTCTCTTAAGTTTCTCTTCACTTTTTGCTATTAGAGTGGTGTCATCTGCATATCTGAGGTTATCGATATTTCTCCCAGCAGTCTTGATCCTAGCTTGTTCTTCATCCAGCCTAGCATTTTGCATAATGTACTCTGCATATAAGTGAAAAAAGTAGGTGACAATATACAGCCTTGTCATATACCTTTTCTGATTTTGAACCAGACTGTTGTTCTATGTTCAATTCCAACTGTTGCTTCTTGACCTGCATACAGGTTTCTCAGGAGGCAGGTAAGGTGATATGATATTCCCATCTCTTTAAGAATCTCCTCAGTTTGTTGTAATCCATGCAATCAGAGGCTTTAGTGTAGTCAGTGAAGAGGAAGTAGAGGATTTTCTGGAATTCCATTGCTTTTTATATGATCCAACAGATGTTGGCAATTTGATCTCTGGTCCCTCTGCCCTTTCTGAATCCAGCTTGTACATCTGGAAGTTCTCAGTTCACATACTGCTGAAGCCTAGCTTGAAGCATTTTGAGCATTACCTTGCTAGCATGTGAAATAAGCACAGTTGTACAGTAGTTTGAGTATCATTTGGCATGGCCTTTTTTTGGGTTTGGAATGAAAACTGACCTTTTCCAGTCCTGTGGCCCCTGCTCAGTTTTCCAAATAGTAGACACTATAGTTATATACATTTAAGTTTTAGTTTAATTTCCCATTTGATTGCTAAGGTGGAGTTGTGAGAGTTGAGGGACCTGGTCTGATTTAAATCAAAGATGTATATCAGTATTCACCTGATAAAGTAGATGCCCAACAAGTATGCATTCTTTTATTTTTCCCCTTATGAGGGATGAAGAGAAATACAAATGTTAGAGCTTTCTTAATTCCTATGTTATAAAGTTATATTTATAATTTACATGGCAGATATGATGATGTGTTGCCATCTGCTGGGGATCAAGGGTATCATGTGCCATCTCAAGCAGCTGCGCTTGAAACCAACCACAAAATAATCCTTTCTGTATTGGATAGTTCTCATTAAAAAAAAAAAAAAAAAAAAAGGCATTTTCCTGGCAAAGCCTCCTTGCCTGCCCACTTGCATCTCTCACAAGCATCCTGGATTCCTTCTGCACTGAGACATAAAAATACCTGAGTCTCAGGAAGTCCAGACACAAGATTCTGACACCCACTACAGGCAGAAAAGTTAATGATTAACGATGGTAGGCTGCCCACAAGCAGGTAGACCCCAGAGCATTTGGACCTGAGGGTTGATGATGCTGACTCCTACTTACCACACCACCAATGCTCCAGAAGAATTCAAGCCCATCACTCCCTTGATCCTTATCACCTACCCCTGAGCATTAGCCCTATCTATAAGACCTCTCCCTATTCCCTAAGGAGTGGGGCACAGTTTGTGAGGCACTAGCCTGCTGTATTCCCTCTCTGCCTGGAAAAGGAATAAAGCCACTTTTTTCTTCTCCTCCATAAGTAAATGTTCCCTTCCCAGGATAACTTTGGGTTCTAACAATGCTTACTGCTTGGAGTTTGGCAGGGAAGGAGTGACAGTTTGGCAAATGAAAAAACTAAGATTCAGAGTTATCTAAACACAGTATTTCCACATTACCCACCTCCCCTCTATCCCCAGCAATCAGGCTGAAGGATTTTAGGGACTGTCTTAGAATTTCTGGAGGAAGAATGAACAGCAAGTGAAAAGATCCTGAGGCAGGAAGTGTTTGGCCTCTTTGACCAACAGCAGAAGCTCAGTACCTAAGATGATGGAAGTGAATTGGGCAGGATGGAAACAAGCAAGAAATAAAATTAGAGAAGTAACAGTGTCAGAGTATGTGGGGGTTATCTGGCAACTATAAGAATACTGGGTTTAACTCTGAGTGCAGTGTGGAGCCCCTGAAGGGCTTTGAGCTACAAGAGGAGCATTATCTGATATATATTTTTAGAAGATGTGTGGGACTTCCCAGGTGGTGTGAATGGTAAAAAAACCCACCTGCCAATGCAGGAGACACAATAGATGAGAGTTCGATCCTTGGGTAGAANAAGAATACTGGGTTTAACTCTGAGTGCAGTGTGGAGCCCCTGAAGGGCTTTGAGCTACAAGAGGAGCATTATCTGATATATATTTTTAGAAGATGTGTGGGACTTCCCAGGTGGTGTGAATGGTAAAAAAACCCACCTGCCAATGCAGGAGACACAATAGATGAGAGTTCGATCCTTGGGTAGAAAAGATCCCCTGGAGGAGGGCATGGCAACCCACTCCAGTATTCTTGCCTGGAGAATCCCATGGAGAGAGGAGCCTGGAGGTCTACAGTCCATGGGGTCACAAAGAACTGGACACAACTGAAGTGACTGAGCACGCACGTCTTTTGTTTGACTCCTAGGAAGCAAAAATAGAATTGGGGAGGACAATTTTAAAAGTTAAGGCAGGAATTGCCTGGTGGTCCCATGACTAAGACTCCCACTCCCAACGCAGGGAGCCCAAGTCTGATCCCTGATCAGGGAAATTAGATCCCACATGCTGCAATGAAAATCAAAGATCCTGAGTGCTATAACTAAGAACTGGAGCGCCAAATAGATTAAAAAAAAAAATTTTTTTTAAAGAAAGTTAAGTCAATAATCCTGATGACAGACGGAAATGTCTGAACAAGCATGTCAGGGGAGAACAGAAGGGACACCATTTCCAAAAAGTATGTGCTTGATTGCATGTACTCCCCCTTCACCAAAATCATATCTATACTGACATTTCCCCTCCTCTTTGGAGCAGTTTCTCAGAGCTATCTGAGGAGCTGTCTCCCAGGCTGCAGTCCTCATTTTGCTCCAAATAAAATTTAACTCACAAGTCTCACTCTGTGCCTTTTTTTTTTTTTTTTTTTTTTTTTTAAGCCAGCACTCTATCTCCTTCTATCTGAGACCTCAGGCATGCCCCTAGACCCTTTAGGACCTGTGACTAATGAATCTGTTTTTTCAAGTTCCCTGATGATCACTGATGAAGTGCTTCTTGGAATTGTCAACAAAAAAATTAATTAGTGATCAATCCAAGAACAAAATATAGAATTTTATTCTAGTCAACCTGAGGGTTATCTGTATAACCTGGGAGACAGTCTTTTGGAAAGCCCTGAGGACTTTTCCATTGGTTAGAGATCAAAGCACAGTTATACTTTTTTTTTTCCAGAAAAAAAAAAGAAAAAACATCAAAGTGACATGCTGAGAGTTTACAAAGTACAGATTGCATATATAGGGCAAGTAATGGGTCACTGTTGTTTTAACAGGGTTGTGAAAGGAATATTTTCTCTCAAGGAGTTACCTTGCTGGCACCAGGAGAAATTTGCTCTTTATAATCGGGCAGGTATTCCTGTGTCTTCTAAGGAGGTCTGATTTATGTATAATACAAATGCACATTGCACACAAAGGAGGTAGTGGCCCAAATGGGCAAAGAGAATCCTATGTTTACATTTTTTCTCATCCTGCCTTAAAATAAGTTTATTTCATCACAATCATAATAAGAAATCATAAAGGCCAGTCCAGCCACATAGTGTTGGCTCACGTTGGGGGAATGTCCACAGGGGCTCATCCCAATGAGTCTGGGACCAGGTGAGTGTCCCAGGCACCCCTAGATGATATCAACTTTATCAGTATGCTGTTGTTCAGTTACTAAGTCATGTCAGACTCTCTGCGACCCCACGGACGGCAGCATACCATGCACTAGGCTTCCCTGTTCACCATCTCCAGGAGCTTGCTCAAATTCTTGTCCATTGAGTCAGTGATGCCATTCAACCATCTCATCCTCTGTGGCCTCCTTCTCCTCCTACCTTCAATCTTTCCCAGCATCAAGGTCTTTTCCAATGAGTCAGCTCTTCAGATCAGATGGCCAGCATCAGTCCTTCAGCATCAGTCCTTCCAATGAATATCCAGGGTTGATTTCCTTTAGGATTGACTGGTGTGACCTCTTTGCTGTTCATGGGACTCTCAAGAGTCTTCTCCAGCACCACAATTCAAACGCATCAGTTCCTCATCACTCAGCCTTCTTTATGGTCCAACTTTCACATCAAAACAGGTATGCCTCTAAGTTAGTCTGAGTTAGGGAAGAAACTCCATTTCTCTGGCTTCCTAGGTCCAAGTAGGGGAAATTTCAGCTGAAATGACAGTCCTGGTTCTTTTCTGCACATGAAACACCCATACACTTTATCTGACTAATGGATTTGGAAGAAGGAACTGAGTTTGAATGGTTCATGCCCTTTCTCTCTGGCTTTTGAAGTTAGTTCTACCCCGGAGAGAGGGTGTTGCCCTAAAGGTCTGGGAGCGAGTGACGAGAATGAACACAACACAAAATCTAGTGCAGTGGATCAGGGGGCCTACAGCCTCTACTGGACTGAGGTACAGAGTCCACTCTGAGTCCAGCTTTTATTCCTGACTGCAGACTACAAAACTTGCTTTGATCTATCTTTCCCAAGACACTACATTGACATAGTCCAGATCTCCTTGTTTTTACCCCAGGCCGTTCCCTTCTGGAATAGTTTCGGGAACAATCAGCAAGTGTGTAGGCAGTGTTCATACCTAATGCAAGCCTGGTGTTCCAAGGTCCATGCTTTCATGATCTCAGTCATACTCCCTTCTGGGTCTGGCCTTGGGGTCTGTAACAAGGGTATTATTATAAGAAAAACATGATGAAAAAAATGTTTTTCATCATTATTGACATATCATCAACACAGTTTCTTGATATATACTGTTTTTCCAGGTGCTGTTTCTATGAAATTTCTCAAGGCTATGAAAGTACATTATTAGAAATTCCCACTTCAAGAGGGTATTTTGGCCAGATTGAGACCATGTAGCTGATATCCAGAGGAACCTTGTGGTTGACTAGCTGTGCCATGCCTGAGTAGGTTGGGCACATTAAGGGGTGAAATATCAGAAAACCCACCAAGTTGCATAATGAAGCCAAATGTTCCAGTCCTGCCTTTATGGGCCATGAAGCTGATGCTAGTTCCTGTGATTTGTCTTGACCCCAGAAGTGAAACAAAGAGATGCCAATGATTGTTTTTTGCCCAAAGTCACAATAATAGAACGCCAACTGAAAACTGTTGATTGCCCTCTGATTCTATAAGAATGAAGTCACTAGCAGGAATTCCCTGGTGGTCTAGTGGTTAGGACTTGGTGCTTTAGTGCGGGAGCCCTGGTTTGATTCCTGGTTGAGGAAGATCCCACAAGCTACATTGTGTCACCAAAAAAAAAAAAAAAACAAAAGAATAAAGTCACCTGCCACTGCAGTGACTTCCAACACACCCTGGAAGGAGTTGAGGATAGCGATCAGAAATGAGGCACTCTGTGCACAGAGAAAAACTTGCAGAACAGGTCTTCCAAGGGTTAGATTTTTCAGGAGATTTTCCAAGTCTAATTTCTTGCATCTTCTCATATTTAGAAAAGCACTAAAATTACTAAAAGAGACATCTGCTCCTTGAGACGAACAGAAACCTTCTACCAAAATATGTGCTTGACTGCACTTAACCCCCTTCACTAAAATCATAAATCTACTCACCTCCTCTCCTATTTGAGAGCAATTCCTAAGAGCCGACTGAGAGACTGTCTCCTGAGCTATAGTCCTCATTTGGTCCCAAACAAAAATTAAATCATAGCTCCTACATTGTGCTTCTCTTCTTTTAGTCAACAAGACAACATTTTAGAAGATGATAAGCCAAACTTCTTACAATGATTCTCTGTGGGGTCTAGGATTAGAAATAGATTCACTTTCTGTACTGTTAATGTTATTTACAAGGGACTTCCCTGGTAGCCCAGTGGTTAAGACTGCAATGGTTAAGACTTCCCTGCAGGGTCCACAGGTTCAATCCCTGGTCTGAGAGCTAAGATCCCACATCCTGTGGGGTGGCAAAAAAAATTTACATCAGGACAATTTCTTTTTAACCAAAACTGATGTTTTCAAGGCTTGTATGTGTATGAACGTGCTCATTCTCTCAGGTATCTACAACTCTTTGCATTCCTATGGACTATAGCCTGCCAGGCTCCTCTGCCCATGGAATTTTCCAGACAAGGATACTGGAACAGTTTACTATTTCTTACTCTAGCGGAGCTTCCGGACCCGGGGATTGAACCCGAGTCTCTTATGTCTCCTGCATTGATACTTCCCTGTGCCAACTGGGAAACCCTGTCTTCAAGGCTTTTTTTTTTTTTTTTTAATATTTACTTATGTACTTGGCTGCTCTTGGTCTTAGTTTTGGCATGCAGGATCCTTAGTTGTGGCATTTCTCTGACTAGGAATCGAACCCAGGTCCCCTGCATTTGGAAACATGGAGTCTTAGCCACTAGACAACTAGGGAAGTCCCACAAGGCCTATTTTATACTCTTTGAATTGAAATATAGTTGATTTACAGTGTTGTGTTAATTCCACTCAAAAATTCTATGTTTAAACACAAATAACCATCCATCCAATTATTTAAACACAAATAATTCATCCGTAGGTGAATGGGTAACAAATTACTGTCTCTAGTCATATGATGGAATACTACTCAGGAAGAAATGTTTTCTACTTATTTTTTTTCTGTTTGTTTGTGTTTTAGGGGGCAATTTGTTTGTTCATGTTTGGGGTTTTGGTGGGATTTTGTTTGTTTGCTTTTGCCACACAGTACTGCTTCCTGGATGTTATTTCTCCCACCAGGGATTGAAGCTGGGCCCCCTGTGGTGGAAGCGAGCATTCCTAATTCCCTGATCACCCGGGAACTACTTTGAACAAATTTTTGATCCTTGAAACAAAAGGATCCTGATAAAGCTCAAAAATTTTATGCTGGGTAAAAGGAACAAGATCTCTCCTCCCAAATACACACACACACACACACACACACACACACACACCATATGATTCTATTTCCACAAAATTCTTGGAAAAACAAAATAATTTCTAGTGACAAAAAAGAGATCAGTGGTCCCCTAGAGGCTGTGCTCTGCAACAAGAGCAGCCAGGCCAATGAGAAGCCCAGGCGCTACAACTAGAAAGTACCTCCTGCTAGCCACAGCTAAAGAATGCCTGCATGCAGCAGTCAAGACCCAGTCAAAAATAAACAAATGAATAAATTAAATTTAAAAATAAATAAATAAAAGATAGTTGTTGGAGGATGGAGGGAATGAAAGGTGACCATTGAAATGAGAAGCCATCTTGAGACTGAAAACAAGGCAAGCAGCTTCTTACAGTCAAGGGATCAACTTATCAGAGGATAACTTGCTCATGGGTTTCCCAGGTGGTGCTAGCAGTAAAGAACCTGTCTGCCAGTGCAAGAGACATAAGAGATGAAGGTTCAACCCCTAGGTCAGGAAGATCCCCTGGAAGAGGGCAGGGCAACCCACTCCAGTATTTATGCCTGGAAAAATCCCATGGACAGAGGAGCCTGGCAGGTTCTGGTTCACAGGGTCTCAAAGAGTCAGACATGACTGAAGCAACTTAACACACTCACAACGTGCTCACAGGGTAGGATCAGGTGTATGACAACTGAGAAGCATTCATGGCCTCACTCCTCACCCCTGAGGGACCTTTGGACAATTTATAGTTAACCTAGGGTCTGGGAAAAGGTGCTGGGAAACAGAATGTACATTACTAAGTCAAGATTTATAAATGAGTAACTAGTCTCATGGGCACTGGGAACACATTAGCAGTGAAAGTTTTCATCACTATTTGGGGACTATCAGAGCATAGGGGCCAACCAATCATAACGACTGTTAAACAATATCTCTTAACTACAAAGCCCTGATGACAGAGAAGTGGTTTACGGTACAGCACATTTCTGCATGGGGTCAGCAGAAGGATGGGAAGAACTGTAAGGGCCCAAGATGGCACCAGTTACGCTAACAGCCATACTACCAACGTCTCCACATCTCTCACCTTACTATACATGATTCAACAAGCTCCAGGTATATTTCGTTTTATTTTATTTGCATTTTTTAGTGAAGGTGTGAAGTAGAAAAGAGTAGCTTTATTTGTTTGTCAGGCCAAGGGGGCCACAGAGGGCTAATGCCCTTAATACTGTGTGTTCCGAAGTGGAAGGGGTAGTGGGGCATTTTTATAAGAATACTTCAAAGAGGAAGGCATGATCAGCTCGTGGACATTCTGCTGATTGGTTGGTGGTGAGGTGACTGGGAGTCAACATCATCAACTTTCTGGTTCCAACCGTTTTGAGGTCTCTGTACTTATGGAGAGCATATAGTTACTTTCTCCCACCTGGTGGGGGTTTCATTACAGTAAATCCCTTACATAGGAACCTTCAAGTTGAGAACTCTTGAAGATTCAAACATACATCTGGTTCCGACCAGAAACCAGAACCTATGCCATCAATATCACACGTTAATGAAACTGCAGCTTTTCCTCCATCTCCTATTGCTGATGATCCTTCAGGTCTAACTGTTTTCCACCTCCTCTCCCTCCTCCAGTCAGTAACTCTTCTTGCCTGTTCACTAGATGCCAGCCTCTGTTTGCCAGCCACTGTACTGCACTCCTGATTTTCAATAAATTTTCTTAAATTGAAGAGAGTAGGGAAAACCACTAGACCATTCAGGTATGACCTCAATCAAATCCCTTGTGATTATATAGTGGAAGTGGGAAATAGATTCAAGGGATTAGATCTGAGTGCCTGAAGAACTATGGATAGAGGTTTGTGACATTGTACAGGAGGCCATGATCAAGACCATCCCCAAGAAAAAGAAATTCAAAAAGGCAAAATGGTTGCCTGAGGAGGTCTTACAAATATCTGAGAAGAGAAGAGAAGCAAAAGGCCAAGGAGAAAAGGAAAGACATACCCACTTGAATGCAGAGGTCCAAAGAATAGCAAGGAGAGTAAGCCTTCCTCAGTGAACAATGCAAATAAATAGAGGAAAACAACAGAATAGGAAAGACTAGAGATCTCTTCAAGAAAATAAGAGATACCAAGGGAACATATCATGCAAAGATGGGCACAATAAAGGACAGAAATGGTATGGACCTAACAGAAGCAGAAGATATTAAGAAGAGGTGGCAAGAATACACAGAAGAACTATGCAAAAAAGATCTTCACGACCCAGATAACCACAATGGTGTGACCACTCACCTAGAGCCAGACATCCTGGAATGCAAAGTCAAGTGGGCCTTAGGAAGCATCACTACAAACAAAGCTAGTGGAGGTGATGGAATTCCAGTTGAGCTATTTCAAATCCTAAAAGATGATGCTTTGAAAGTGCTGCACTCAATATGCCAAGAAATTTGGGGAATTCAGCAGTGGCCACAGAACTGGAAAAGGTCAGTTTTCATTCCAATCTCAAAGAAGGGCAAGGCCAAAGAATGCTCAAACTACCGCACAATTGCAGTCATCTCACATGCTAGTAAAGTAATGCTCAAAATTCTCCAAGCAAGGCTTAAATATTACACAAACTGTGAACTTCCAGATGTTCAAGCTGGATTTAGAAAAGGCAGAGGAACCAGAGATCAAACTGTCAACATCTGTTGAATCATAGAAAAAGAAAAAGAATTCCAGAAAAACATCTACTTCTGCTTTATTGATTACACCAAAGCCTTTGACTGTGTAGATCACAGCAAACTGTGGAAAATTCTTCAAGAGATGGGAATACCAGACCACCTCACCTGCTTCCTGAGAAATCTGTATGCAGTTCAAAGGGCAACTGNGAACGTCTGTGCATCCCGCTGGTCCCAGGGGGGACCCCTTGGGGAGGACTCCCCAACATCATGCTCAGGGCGGGGCCCTAGGGTGGTGTTCGGCCTCGGATATACAACCTCCTTCTGCTAATACGCTTGCTGCCATCCACACCAAATTCTGAGTTTGCGATATCCGGCCGGTGGTGTTCTGCCTGAGAACTGCCCTTGTGCTCCGGAACCCGACTTAAGACTTTTCCCCAATAATAATGTCAAGAATAGGGAACGTTTATCTCAGGACCAAGCATAGTTCCAAGCATTTTGGGTGTTTGCTTTCTCTAAATGGCCGTAATTTTGAGAGAGAGGTAATTGTTACCCCCGTTTTGCAGATCAGAGCACTCAAGGCCAGAAAATGCAAGGAACCCGCCCAAGGTCATTGATTTCAGGGGGTGGGGGCTGGGTTCGGACCCAGTCATTCTGACTCCAGAGCCCCCTACCCTTCTTGCTGCAAACTACCAAGATGCAGGTTCCAGTATTTCACACTTCTTTCTCCATAGAGCCTAGCAGTCATAGTCGCAGTAATAATTTGATTTTTTGAACATCAGGAGCACTTTGCATACAGCACCATCCACTCGCGACATTAACCCCCCCCCAGAGGTTTGATGTCCTTATTCTCTCACCCCCACTTTTCAAATGAGAAAACTGAGGTTCAGGGAGATGGAACCCATTGCCGATGTTTTTGAGGCAGTCAGTGGCAGGTTCAGCTCTCACCAACCCCCACCCCACCCTGCACCCTTGACCTGTGGATGTGACCTACAATGTAAAGACAATGCTCTGCCCAATTTGGGGCTCCCACTCCAGCCGTTTCTACCCAGTTCAGTCCTGACAGTGTTCCCTTAGGGTAACATCCAGCCCTTCACGGTGTTCAGCACAAGTCCTCTGTGTAACCCAGGCAGACTCTGCTCCAGGAATGACACCCTATCTCTACTGGGTCCTACTTCAAGCTTCTTGTTGGCAGCCCTCACTCCATGCTCTTTACTCTTTAGTCTCTGGATAACATCTGACCCCAGTAATGCTGGACCCTAGTTCTGTAACTGGGTAGGGGAAAAGGGCAAAGCTTTTGTGTCTGACACACATGGGTACAGTTTATGCGGCAGAATAAATACCCATTGCTTTGTTTTGGAGGTACCAGTAGCTGTTGCACTCTTATTGACCAGTAGCCTCACAGTGACATGTGCATGCTCAAGTCGTGTCCTTTTTGTGACCCCATGGACTATCCCACCAGGCTCCTCTGTCCATGGGATTTCCCAGGCAAGAATACTGGAGTGAGTTGCTATTTCCTCTTCGAGAGTATCTTCCAACCCAGGGATCAAACCCAAGATTCTTTTGCTTCCTGCATTGGCAGGCAGATTCTTTACCTCTGCGCCACCTGGGAAGCCCACGGTTTGACCAGAGATGTATTAGTATGTCTCTTGTTACCCAAATGTTACTGATTGGAGTGTCTTAACATTCACTTATATAACAAATCGCTAGCCACAGGCGTTAGTTTCTGCAAAACTCCCCCAGTCGATAATGTGTTAATGTATGTCAAGTGCTATCCTAAACTCGTTACAGATGTGAACTCATACAGTCCTTCCAAAAACCATTCAGGCAAGTACTGTTGTATTTCCATTTTACAAGTGAGAAAACTGAGGCCCAGAGAAGGGAGTCATACAGGGAGTGAGTGGCAGATTTGAACAGGGAGTCTGGCTGCTGAGTGCGTGCTTTGAACCTCTCTTCCTCACCTTGTGTTATTTTCCCCCCTTGAAGTTATTAATGACCAAAGTTATTATGTGGTCGTACTTGCTTGTTTATTGTCTGTCTGCCTCCCACCTAGAGGGTTAGCTCCCTAAGTTCTGGTGACACTGGTGGACAGCAGTGGGCTGGCTGAATGAAGCATCTTGTTGGCCAGTTCCATATCACGGCTTGACGGTGATATCCGCTGAACAGGTCCCAGCTGAATTCTGTACCCCATCCCCCTTCTAGGCCGGGTGTACTACTTCAATCACATCACTAATGCCAGCCAGTGGGAGCGGCCAAGTGGCAACAGCAGTGGCAGCGGCAAAAATGGACAAGGGGAGCCCACCAGGGTCCGCTGTTCACACCTGCTGGTCAAGCACAGCCAGTCACGGCGACCCTCATCCTGGCGGCAGGAGAAGATCACCCGAACCAAGGAGGAGGCCTTGGAGCTGATCAATGGTGAGCAGGGGTTGGAGACCAGGCTTGGGGGAAGGGGGCAGTCCCTCTCCCCAAGGGCAGTGCAAGCTTTACAGAAATCACATGAGATCCTCCACCCTAACCAGCTTAGCTGTCAGCTGTGGCCTTGGCCGACCTATAAGTGCCTGTTGGTGGCATGAGCCTAGCTTTCATGGCTGCCTCTCATTTTCCTCCCCAGCTGGTGTTTGAGAGTGGGCCAGGGTTGGTGGAGAGGATGCAGCCTTGGGGCTGGCAAACCTGGGTTCACGTCGTCACTATGCCCCTAGGAGCTCCTTGACCTTGAGAGATTCATGTCACTTCCTTGAGACTCGGTTTTCACCTCTGTCAAATGGATATCGTCATCTCCTTGCCTTCATGGGCCATTGTGAAAGCTCAGTGAGATGAAATGGTGTAATGGGTGGCACACAGTTGTCACTGTGTGGGTCGTCATTCAGTGGGAGCTATCCTGGAGAGTAGTGTCATCAAGCAGGGTCCTGGGGCACGTATGTGGATGGGTCAGGAGGGGAGGTTGGAAAGGTAGCAGTGTTAGAACTAGACGACAGAGTCAGTGAATTAATTTGGCTCTGAGCAGGCCGTTCGTCACTAAGTTCTGTGTTTCCTCCACAGTCTAGAGCAGCAGTTGGTAGGCAGACTTTTTCTTAAAAGGCCAGATGGTAAATAGTTTAGGTTTTGTGGGCCATATAGTCTCTGTCAGCTCTGCTTGGCAACTCCATAGCAGCTGCAGGTGATGTGTAAACAAATGGGTGTGGCCATGTGTCAGTAAACTTTATTTACAGAAACAGCAGGATTTGACCCCAGGGCTGTAGTCCTCAGCATCCTGGTCTAGAGCTATCTAGTGTGGCGGCTTCTATCTACATGTGGTTATTTTCATGTAAATTAGTTCAGTTTAAGTCATATTAAAGATTGGTTCCTCAGTCACATCAGCTACACTGTTCAGCAGTCCCACTTGGTTATAGGCAGCCATTTTGGACAGCACAACTAGAGAATATTTCCATCCTTGCAGGAAGTTCTGTCGGACAGTGCTGGTCTGGATCACAAGTGTGGTTTCATCATCCACTCAGCCTCTGTCACCAAAGATCCCAGACACCTCCCAGGCCCTCCAACCTCACAGAACCAGTGTCTCACCCCTGCCCAAACAGCCTGAGTGCCCATCCAGTTCTGCCAGGTCCTGGCTGTGTGACCTTGAGCAAGCTACTTAACATCTCGGCCTCAGTCTTTTAACTTACAAAGTTAGTGTTAAGATAATAGGACCCACCACATAGGGTGAAGAAAAAAAATTGTTAGTTGCTCAGTNCAGGAAGTTCTGTCGGACAGTGCTGGTCTGGATCACAAGTGTGGTTTCATCATCCACTCAGCCTCTGTCACCAAAGATCCCAGACACCTCCCAGGCCCTCCAACCTCACAGAACCAGTGTCTCACCCCTGCCCAAACAGCCTGAGTGCCCATCCAGTTCTGCCAGGTCCTGGCTGTGTGACCTTGAGCAAGCTACTTAACATCTCGGCCTCAGTCTTTTAACTTACAAAGTTAGTGTTAAGATAATAGGACCCACCACATAGGGTGAAGAAAAAAAATTGTTAGTTGCTCAGTTGTGTCCGACTCTTTGTGACCCCGTGGTCTGTAGCCCACCAGGCTTCTCTGTCCATGGATTTCTCCAGGCATTAATACTGGAGTGGGTTGCCATTTCCTTCTCCAGGGGATCTTCCTGACCCAGGAATCGAACCTAGGTCTTGTGCACTGCAGGCAGATTCTTTATCTTCTAGCCACCAGGAAAGCCCTAGTGAAGTAAAGCACGAATAACAGCCCTTGGCATCTAGTAAATGTTCTGTTATTGCTGGTGGCCATTATGATGGTGGTTATTAGCACGGGCCTGGCGTGGTTAGTCCATATTGGCTGTTGTTTTGTGCCATATAACTGGCCTGTGGGATATTACTGACACACACTTACACCCTCACCTGTTCACCCCATACAGTCCCCAGCATGATAAGTGGCACCTGTTTAGCCACCCACCTCTCAGCCTTGTAGAGTAGAGCCAAGTTTTTGCACAGAATCTTGAAGGCAGATTTAAACTGCTTCCTTGGACTTCTGTGATGGTCCAGTGGTTAAGAATTTGCCTTCTAGTGCAGGAGAGGCGAGTTCCAACCCTGGTCAGGGAACTTAGGTCCTAAATGCCTTGGGGCAACTTAATCTGTGTGCCACAACTAGAGAAGCCTGCATGCTTCAATCCAGCACAGCCAAAAAAAAATTGGAAAAAAAAAAAAAATAGCTCGCCTCCCAAGCTCCCTAGGGCAGGGGCTGGGTCTTTCTCTTTTCCCACTGTACACCGGACACAAAGCCTGGCCTACAGTAGCGCCCACATCTGGGTCTCCAGAACCCAGAGGAAGCAAGAAGGGATCCTGGCAGAGGAAGCAGCAGAAATGAAGTCGTGGGGCTGGGCTGTAGACAGGACTCGGGAAGACTGCAGGGGACTGAAGAGAGATGAAACCCATCTGGGCAGGTCCCAGCCAGGTGGAGGAGGGCCCAAGCTGAGGCCAAAAGTTTGGGTCCTTTTCCAGAGGCTGCAGGAAACACATGGCCATGTGATGCTGGGAGAAGGCCCCTACAGTCCTGGCTTTTTGGAAAGAGCTGTGGCTGGAGGGTGACGGGCCAGGAAAGCCAGAAGGCCCAGGCCCAGGCTGGATGGGCCAGCAATGAGCAGTAAGTGATGAGTTGGGTCTGGCTGCCACTCAGGGGAAGAGGATGTGGCGAGATGCTCAGAAGAAACCACGAGATGACCTCTTGGATGCTTTTAGCTCAACTGGTCCCAGTTCTGAGGCTTCTGGACCACATGAGAGTACACAGAAGGTGATGGGCACTTGGAGAGTGAGTGGTAGGAGGGGACATGGGAAGAGGCGCAATCTGGGGAGAGTCTCACTAAGTCTGAGGGCTGGAGGANTCTTGGATGCTTTTAGCTCAACTGGTCCCAGTTCTGAGGCTTCTGGACCACATGAGAGTACACAGAAGGTGATGGGCACTTGGAGAGTGAGTGGTAGGAGGGGACATGGGAAGAGGCGCAATCTGGGGAGAGTCTCACTAAGTCTGAGGGCTGGAGGAAGAAACTTTGGCGAGGCAACCATGAGAGGATCTGGGCTGAGCAGAGCAGCAGGCCAGAGACAGAAGCCTGGGGGACAGTCCCAGCCAGAGATGGCAGGTAGACATGGGGACATCTGAGCATCGCTTGAAAGAAAAGCTGTTGGGCTGTAGGGCCTGCCTGGGAGTGGCACCGCCTGTCCCATCTCCGAGGGACAAGGACATGTCTAGTGGGGCTGACAACTGCAGTGGGAGCCTAGGGGTACTGAGGTCAGCTTGGGTCTGGGGAAGGGGTATCCGTGGGTGCACCCAGTAAGCAGCTGGGCCCTGGGGCCTCACCTTAATGTACATTCGGAAGTGTTGGCAGGGGTCAAACATGCCTCCCTGTGCCAGGGGGCCTGGTGGAGGCCGTGGGAGGAACTGCAGCTAGAAACAGTGTGACTTGAACTTGGAGTGGGTAGGAGGCAGGGGGAGTAGATTCTAGAGAGCTTGAGTGGACAGAATCAGGAGGACTGGGTGATAGACTCGAGGGACAGGGAGTGGGTAAGGTCAGAGGTAGTGTGACCCACCATGGACTGGCCCATAGGTGGATCTCGGTGCCAGCTGTGTGAAAGTTGCTCAGTTGTACCCAACTCTTTGTGACCCCATGGACTGTAATCCATGGATTTCTCCAGGCCGGAATACTGGAGTAGGTAGCCATTCCGTTCTCCAGGGGATCCTCCCAACCCAGGGATTAAACCCAGGTCTCCCATATTGCAGGCGGATTATTTACCAGCTGAGCAATCAGGGAAGCCCAAGAATACTGATATGAGTAGCCTATCCTTTCTCCAGCAGATCTTCCCGACCCAGGAATCGAACCGGGGTCTTCTGCATTGCAGGCGGATTCTTTACCAGCTGAGCCACCAGGGAAGCCAACTGTGTAGCTTCAAGCAAGTGTCTTCATTCTCAGAGCTTCAGTTGGCCTCATCTGTAGAATGGGCACAGGGTGACCTGAAGATCCAGGGGCCAGCCAACCGCTGAACGCTTAGCAGAGCAGTGGGCTCAGTGTCATGCTGTCTGCATGGTAGAGCCTTAACCCCAGTCATCTAGGTGTGTGTGGTGGGGACCAGGGTCAGGACAAGGCCTTTGCCTACCACAGCCTCTCCTGCTTGCTAATGGCCCATGGGTGGAGCTCTGGGCCAGGACATGGGAGGCCTGGTGGGCTCAGCATGCAGACCCTCCACTGACATTGGCATATGGTCTTAGTGTCCTGAGATGGGCCCCCTCAGGGGTCATTATGAGGGTGCAGTAAGATGGCGCAGACTTCGGTACACTTGGTCACCAGACACCCATGTGCCAGGTCAGCAAGCTCTGGGCACCAGGGCCTGGTTTCTTCTTTCATGACGAAGGATGTTTCTCCCCCGTCCCCTCTTCTCATCATGTGTTTGCTCCAGGTGATGACGAGATCAGCTTTTCGGAGGCACAGTCTGCCGCTGGCAGCCTGAGTCCCTCTGTACCCATTTAGAATCTGTGCTCCCCAGTTGCCTTGAAAACCAGTGTGTCCACACTTTCTGCTGAGGCTTCTTTCTCGGGGCCAGCTCCTCTGCAGCTCTTGGGCTGTGGCCAAAGGCTTGTTAGGGATCTGGGGACCTGTTGTTGCCTGTGTCCTTGTGTAAGGAAGCCAGGCCACAGAGAAGCCCTCCCTGTCTATTCCTCCATCCCTACATGCCCAAGGTCGCAGAGAGGCCCCAGTGTGAGTCCCATCCCCGTACCCCGTGCCCAGGGTCTGGAGGGTTAGTGAGCACCTTCCACCCAGTGTCCCCACTCACAGTGGGTGGCTCCCTTCCAGGCTCCTAGTTTCAGGCTGGGGTCTCTGGTCTCTAGACATCCCCTCCTGGAATTTGGATTTTTTTTTTCTTAATGTTTAGTATTTACTTGGCTGTGCCTGGTCTTAGTTGCAGCATGCGGGATCCTTAGTTAGAGCATGCAGACTCTTAGTTGCGAAATTTGGGATCTGCTAACACAACCAGGGATCGAATCTGGCCCCCTGCATTGGTAGCACAGCATCCTAGTCACTGGATCACCAGCGTAATCCCTGGAATTTGGGTCTTGAGGAAGGCAGACTTAATTCCATCACCTTTTTCCCTGTCCAGACCCTTTCCCTAGTGTATCTCTAAACCTCTTTAGAGTCAGAGACCATTCCACTGTCCCTGGAATCATTATGGGGTGACTCTGGCTGCTACAACAGAATACCACAGGCTGGGTGGCTTAGCTACAGATATTTATTTTTCACAGTTCTAGAGGCTGGAAGTCTAAGATCAGAGTGTTGATTGGTTTGGTTTCTTCTGAGGCTTCTCTCCTTGGCTTGCAGATTGCCAGCTTCTGTATGCTCACCCAGCCTTACCTCAGTGCATGTGATGGAGAAAGAAAAAGCTCTGGGGGGACCTTTTTTTTTAATATGTAGTTTTATTTATTTGGCTGCACTGGGTCTCAGTAGTTACAGCAGGCAGGCATGTAGGATCTTTAGCAGTAGCATGTGGGATCTAATTCCCTGACCAGGGTTTGAACCCAGGCCCCCTGCACTGGGAGTGTGGAATCTTAGCCACTGGACCACCAGGGAAGTCCCTAGCTTTTCACCTTGACTTGTGGCCAGACTCCCAAAGGTCAATTTTAGAAAGGAGAGCTCAGAAAGGAAGTCTTGTTTCTATTTTAAAAATCATTTCAGTGACTTACCCTGTGGTTCAGTGGTTAAGACCCCGTGCTTCCAATGCAGGGGACGCAGGTTTGATCCCTGTTCATGGAACTAAGATCCCACATGCCGTGGAGCGTGGCCAAAAAGAAAAAAAATCAGGGTCCCATCCAAGCAGAATATTTTCTTTCTTTTAAAAAACAAAATGTATTTATGTATTTGGCTGCATCAGGTCATAGTTAAGACACATGGGCTCTTCGTTGGGTCATATGAGATCTGTTACTGCAGCATGAAGACTCTAATTGCAGCTTGTGGGCTTAGTTGCTCGGAGGCGTGTGGGATCTTAGTTCCCCAACTTAAGGATTGAACACATGTCCCCTGCTTTGCAAGGCGGGTTCTTAACCACTGGACCACCAGGGAAGTCCTGTAGCAGAATATATTCTGAGAGCTGCTGATCACAGGGAAATGTGAGTGCTATGAATGATGGGGAGAAAAGCTTGACTTTTATTCAGTTCTTAGGCTGCTGTTGCTTGTGTGCACACACACTGTGTCCTTGCTAGGCTGCCTAGTTNCCCCATCAGAGCAGCTGGGAGAAGAGCCGTGTCAGCTGCCCCGGGGCACAGTCTGCCGCCTGTCCCTTGCTGAGTCCCAGCCAGGCCGCCTCCAGGGTTCTTCATGACACCCCAGGAAGTGGCTCTGGCCTTCCTCATACTTTGGACAGACAGCACAACCAAGGCCCTCGTGCTGAGGGCTCAGCCATCTCCTGTGGCAGAGCTGGGCTAGTGCTGTGGCCTTCTGCCTTTGTCCTAGAAGCCTCTAGAAAATTTTACTGCCCTGGGGTGTCCCGGTGTCCCTTTTTATTTTTATTTTCTTCACTGTGCTCCTGTGGGAGCTAAATTCCCAACCAGGGGTCAAACCTGCGCCCCTTACGTTAGAAGCCCCGAGTCTTAACCACTGGACCACAGGGAAGTCGCCCAGTGCTCCTTTGCAACGTCCATGCTGTCTTCTGTCCTCCCCAGCAGAGCCTGGAGGTAGACTTCCTCTCAGTGTGTGGGGCGAGGAAGAGGCCGTGCCATGCTCATGATGTGTTCCTGTGTGTGTGTGCGGGGGGGGGGG
>SJYA01001109.1:247099-269617 GCA_006410615.1 Neotragus moschatus
GGGGGAGGGGGGGGCGGTCGCGGGGGTGGTTACAGAGAAGGGGACGTAGGACTGGGAAGGAGACCAGCTGCTCTTGAGGTCACCACAGGGTCATGGGGTGCATCCCTGTCATGGGTGTGTATGGCTCCAGCTGTGGTTGTGCATGCGTGCTCATGCACACACCATCACCAGAGGTTGCAGGCTCCTTTCTGAGTGAAGTGCTGCCCTGCCCGGAACCCTGCGCCTGCCCCGCCCTGACAACGAGGCCTCCCTTTGTGTCCCTCTTGCAGGCTACATCCAGAAGATTAAGTCTGGAGAGGAGGACTTTGAATCTCTGGCCTCACAGTTCAGCGACTGCAGCTCCGCCAAGGCCAGGGGAGACCTGGGTGCCTTCAGCAGAGGTGCGCAAAGAACGGGCACCCCTGAACCCCAGCAAGACCCTCTGACTCACTGGCGCCCTCACCCCACCTAGAGGGATGGCCCGTGTCGCATTGTCCTCTGGGGTCCACCAGGTGGCAGCAGAGTCCCTTCCTCAGGCTGCAGAGTCCTCCCCGGTGGTGGCATTTCTCTTGGGGTGGTGTGTCCATCTGTGTGTCTCTCTGCTCAGTTGTCCCCATCACAGACCCACCAAGGTGGGTGCTTGCTGCCATTTCCCTCTCTTCCTGTTGAGGTGCCAAGCTGGGGCCCCTAAGAGTCCCAGAGCACGTCCCCCAGAATCCTCTACCCACCCTCCTCGGTGGAGAAACCAGGAGTGAGAGAAGGAGGGGGTCAGATCAGCAACCCCGCCAAGTTCAGGCCTCTCCACCTGGGACTATGGGAAGGGAGGAGGAGAGGGAACCAGGCCGCCACCTCCTCCTCCCTCCATCCTGGGGCCTCTAGAGCATCAAGGAAGGGCCCAAAATGGTGTTGGGGGGCCAGCAAGGGGCTGTGGGCAGCCCCAGGAGGCAGGCGGGCCAGACAGTATGGCAGGGCCCAGGAACCCGGCCCGGGGAGACCAGCTCATGGTTAAAACTCTCTCAGTGCACAGTGGAGATAACCACTCTGCCCTCATTCGCATGCTCTCCTCAGGCTTCCTGGGGCCTCCCTAATAGCCTGCTGCCCCTAGCTGCGCCCAGCTCAGGCGCTGTGACAGGGCCGTAAAGTGCATGGTGGATGAGTCCGAATGAGGGCCCTGGGGGCGCAGTGGGAACCCCGTCTGCCCAGTCCCACCTGCAGGTCTGGACCCCACCTGCCACCTCCTGCTTCCTCCCCCAGGTCAGATGCAGAAGCCATTTGAAGACGCTTCCTTTGCGCTGCGGACAGGGGAGATGAGCGGGCCTGTGTTCACGGATTCGGGCATTCACATCATCCTTCGCACGGAGTGAGGGGTGTGGATGGCCCAGGCCTGGCCCCCCGGGGGGAGACGGGTGGGACAGGGTGGCTGGGCCCGCACACTCCGCTCCCTGCTGCCGGCCAACCAGTGAGGACCCCTCCCTTCTCCTGTCACACAGTATTTATTGATCCCAGAATGGCTGGGAGGGGGCCCTTCACCACCGGGTGCTCCCTGTCTGCTCCTGTTGGGGCTGTCCCTGCTAGATCCCCCCTCCCCTTTAGGAATCGACTTCAGAAGGGCACAGGGTAGAGAGGCTCCCTGGGCTCCCAGGGCCAGGATTGGGGGTGACCTGTCCCAAAGAGAAGGCCTAATTAGCTGAGCTGCCCCTGTGCCTCCCCAGGTCCAGGATGGGGGCAGGTGGGCCTTGAGTTGTTGCTGGTTGGGCCGTGTTCCTCGGTTCAGTTGTAAAAAGCAGACGCTCCGTGTGGGGCCCAGGCTACTGGCTGCTATGGGGCCTCTAAGCAGCCATGCAGCGCCTTCGCCACCCTTGATTAAACCTGGAACCACTGCTGTGCTGTCTGACATTTCATTTCCCACCCCCAGGGCAGCAATCATCTCCCACCACCCCTGGCGTCAGGTGTCCAGGCCATGTTCCCTCCCTGAGAAGCCGCTCCTTTCCCTGAGCCTGGGGTGCTTCATAGCAGCAGCAGACTCTCAGGGAAATGGAACAACAGCAGCCCTCAAGCTTGGGTGTTCGGGAATGTTCCAGAATGCAAGGGCCCTGACTGCACAGCTCTGGGTTCAGCAGGTCAGGGGGAACAGGAGAATCCTCTGGGAACCAGAGTGAAGTCCCCGTTCACCCTTGATGCTCTCGGTGACGTGCCCCCCCCCCCAGCCCCAAACACACACACCCCACTTCAGTTGGAACAAATACTCCCAACACTGATGCCCGCTTCCCTGTCACCATCAGCATTCTGCCAGGCACCTCTGCAGATGTTAATACCATGGCAACGGGGTCCAGTGAGCAGGGGCACTGCCAGATGTCTCTGAGAGCAGGGGTCCTCCCCAGCCTTCCGGTGGCAGGTGGGGGGCGTTCTGTGCTGGAACATGGTAAGGGGAGGGTCATTGAGTAGAAGGAATCCCTGCAGCAGATGTGGGAGGGGGCGGGACTCCAGGTGGAGGCTGGAGGTGTGGCCCGTCTGTTCTGCATGACTCCTCACAGCTGCCCCTGGATCTGGGCCTGGGCAGGAGGCTCAGCGGTCAGTCAAGGGGTTCATGGGTGTGTTGGGGAAGGGGTTATGTCCGTTCTGCACCCCCCACACACATTTAATGGGGACCAGCCTGGATCTTGGAGTGGTGGGCTAGCAGGGCTTGGGAATCCAATAAAATAAGCCCTGCCTGGCCTGACCCCAAGGAAGAATCCCCCTACCCCCAGGGCTGAGTCTCTTAACACAGGCCTGAGTTGCTCATAAATAGTCACCTGGGCTGACTCCCATCTGGCCAGTTTCTGGAGAAATTGCTCTCTGCCTGCCAGCACGCTTGTCATTAAGGTTTAATGAGCCTCCTCTCAGCTCTGGCTGCTTGGCTGCCCCTCCAGACAGACCCTTCTGCCACCGTCTGTGGGGGCCACAAAGCAGGCAGAGGCCCCACTGCCATTCTCTGGGGCTTGGGGAGCCATCACCCCCCCTCTCATCCAGTGGAGCCTCTGGGAAGGATTGGAAATGAGTACTTGGGGGCAGAAAGGTTTGCAGGGTCCTCCTCCAAAATACCACCTGAGAAGTGGGCCTGTGCCCCTTTCTTAACACCAAACACCCAAGGAAGGTCTACCTGAGCTCCCAGGCATCTGAGAGGCTGTTGGGGAAGGGAGAGGGTGGGGTGCATTTTCATGTGGGGCTGGTAGGGAATTTTTTTTTTTTTTTGCCTTGCCACCTGGCTTACGAGATCTTAGCTTCCTGAAGCAGGGATGGAACATGTGCCCCCTGTTGTCCTTAGGTGTGTGTCCTGTGCGACCCTGGGGATCCCCACCTGCCTCCATGGACCTCCCTCTTCGTCTAGCAGCAGCCAAACCCCAAACACAAAAGTTACTTTTAAATAAACATGCCCTGGAGCCCTCTCAGCATCCATAATTCAGAAGCTGTGGCTCCTGTCACCTGCTCCACACTCCCACCCACCGGCTCCTGCCCAGAATCCAGGCCCTCAGCATGATGAGAGTATAGTCTACACCACTGGTCTTAAGGCCTCCCTGCTCAAACTACCGTAGGGGCAGTGTGGTCACTTCAGTTTGGGGTGACGGTACTGCCACTGGAAGGTCTGCAAAGCTTCCCCGAGGAAGCCAGTCACATCCATCATAGGGGAAGTTAGGATCAGCAGGCAACCTTGGACACAGGCAGATGACATGACCCAGGCCAGGGTCAAGGGATGGGGGGTTATTTCTCTTGCCTATATTTTGTTGTTCAGTCGCTCAGTTGTGTCCGACTCTTGGCGACCCCATGGACCACAGAGCGCCAGGCTTCCCTGTCCTCCACTGTCTCCTGGAGTTTGCTCAAACTCATGTCCACCCATCTCATCTTCTGTTGCCCCCTTTTCCTCTTGCTCTCCATCTTTCCTGCATGGTCTTTTCCAGTGAGCTGGCTCTTCACATCAGGTGGCCAAAATACTGGAGCTTCAGCTTCAGCATCCGTCCTTCCAATGAATATTCAGGGTTGTTGGAACAAAAGCCACCAATGCAAAAGTATCAGAGGGCGGAGCCTGCCCCTGTGTTGTGTGTGTGTGAGAGAAGGAGCCATTCTGATGCCAGGCACCTGTGGACATCAGATGCCCAATATGATTGGAGGGATGGGGTACAGGTGTTCTAAGGTGGGTGTTTTTGGTATGTTTTTGTGTTTTGTTTTTTAAAGCAGGTACAGAGCAAAGTGCCTCTGAAAGTGCTTATCCAGGAAGCGATTCTTTTCATGTCAAACTTGCTAATTTAAATGGAAATTTATTGCTTTTCTTGATGATTTCTTTAAAAATTGGTTTTAAATACATGCATCAGGCAGTCACATTTATTACTCATTGGTTTTGCTGGCAATACAGCCCGAGTGTCCCACGTTCTGGGAGATGCCAGCACAGAGCAGAGATGATTTAATCAAGAGAGGCCATTAATTAGAGATGGGGAGACAGGGAGGGTTCCTCCCACAGGAGCAGGTTTGGCCACCTCTGTGGCCTCAGCAGGGGGCGGTGGGGTGGGAGGGANCCTTGCCCATCGGATTTCTGCCACGTGACCGTTTCACGGGTGGGATTCCCACGCTGGCTTCCGGCAGGAAATCCCATGGACAGAGGAGCCAGGCAGGCTACAGTCCACGGGGTCACAAAAGAGTCAGACGCGACTTAGTGACTAAGCGGCAACAGCTCATAGCGCCCGGTTTTATCACAGGCCCCTGTGGCCCCACCTCCAGGCCCCTGCCTGCTGCCTCCATTCAACTTCCTTCCTGCACTCTCTGAGGACTACAGTGGTCTCCTCGCAGGGCTGTGATGAGTACAGTCTACTCTCCACTACAGAGCCTTGAGCAACGGCTCTCAAGTGCAATCTGACGGAGCACTGTCTGCTTGAAGTCTTTGAGTGTTTCCCCATCACATCTTGGCCTCCTCCATGCACCCTCCCATGCTGAGTCAGCTTGTTTTCCACCTCCCTCTGTCTGGACTCTCCTCTCCTCTTTCTTCTAGCTAACTCCAGCAAGTCTTTCGAAGCCTGGGTCCAGCCCACTCCCTCCTCTGCAAGTCTTCCAAGGCTTCCCAATCTGATTTCAAAGCCCTTCTCTGCTCCCTAAAGGCTTCTCTGGTGCCTCAGAGGTTAGAAGCATCTTCCTGCAATGTGGGAGACCTGGGGTCGATCCCTGGGTCGGGAAGATCCCCCGGAGAAGGAAATGGCAACCCGCTCCAGTATTCTTGCCTGGAGAATCCCATGGACAGAGGAGCCTGGTGGGCTACAGTCCATGAGGTCGCAAAGAGTCAGACACGACTGAGCGACTTCACTTTCACTTTTCAATTTCACTTTCTCTGCTCCCAAGTTACCCTCTGCAGGCCCCTACCTTGGCCCAGGTGGCTATAGTGCCAACAGGCCATTGGGGCAGGAGCATCACGGTCCTCAGCCTTACTTCTCCAGGGCCTGAACTCGTCTTGCACTTGGCACTTGGCACAGTTCTAAAGGGTTTATAAATACGAACTCACACAATCGTCATATAGTACATAGTTGTTAGAAGAGCCACACATAACATTTGTCCAACAAATATATATTGTCTAGCAGGGGCCAGATACAAATTTTAAGCACTGGGGGATTCAGCAATGAACAAGACACACAAGCTTTCTAATCTCAGTGAGTTTAACAGTCTATTGAGACAAATAGATGATAAACAGATAAACAGGGATCTAATACAATGCGAGGTGGTGAGAGGAGCTGTAAAGTACAGCCAGACAAAGGGGTGAAACGTGACAGAGATCATCTTAGATAGGATGGTCAGGCAGGGCGACTGAGGAGGAGACATCTGAGCAGAGGCCTGGGTAAAGTCAGTGAGTGGGCCACACGGATATGTGGTGGAGTCGGGGGTGGGAGTGGGCAGAGGAGTGGTGAGTTCAAAGGCCTCAGGGAAGAGGACAGGCTTGCTGTGGAGTGCACAGTGAGGCAGCCGGTGTGCCAGGGTGTAGGATGTGGTGCAGTAACTGAGAGGAGACAGACAAGGCGCGAGGTGAGGGGGGGTGGGTGAGTCCAGTAGAGCTTTTCAGGCCATCCTGAGGCCAAGGGAGATGTTGAGGCCATGGGAGATGTTGAGGCCATGGGAGATGTTAAGCCTGGTGGGAAATGATCTGATTCATCCTTTAAAAGATCACTCTGGCTGCTAAGTGGAACTTACAATGGGGATCGAGAGTGGAAGCAGGTAGAGCATTGAGGAGGCAGATGGCATGGTCCAGGTAGTGATGACAAGGAGGAATCAGGTTCCCCATGATGGCAGAGGTGCGGTCAGACTCTGAAGCGCTGTGTAAGAAGGGCAGACATGTGCTGATGCTTGGCTGTAGAGCGCATAAGGGAGGCGTCCTGAATGGTTCCAAGGCTTCTGGCCAACTGGTGGGCTGGCAATGCCATTTGTGGAGATGGGGATGATTGAAGGAGCAGTAGTCTGGGAGGTGGGTTGGAAATGAAGCCTTCTGTTTAGACCATAAGCTTGATTTGCCTCCAGGATTGTTTTATCTCCTGTGAAATGGGGGTCGTGTTTATTTTACACGTTTCTTATGAGAATCAAATGTGATCATTTTCTTTTCATATCATGTAGATGGAAGGTTTATTTTTATTCACACAGCAGCTAGGGATAGCCTTCCCTTTAAAAGAACAGAATCACAACTCTTTTTTATTGGCTAGATGTTGCTGCTCATGTACAAGCATCTCTCACATCACATCAAGGAACGATGTTGGTAAAAGACCACTCTCCACATTCATTTATGCAGTGCTTATTATGTGCCAGGCAAAATTCTAAGGACTTTATAAAACTAGCTCATATAATCCTCCCAAATCCTTAGTAGTCTATACCACGATTACTCCCATTTCACAGACTCTGGCCCAGAGAGGTGAACTCGTTTGCTTCGCAGCTAATTAATAGCCCAGCCAGGCGCCAACCCCGGGTGCTCCAATTGTTTCCAGCCCCAATGCCAAGCCCCTCGTCCCCTGTTGCCTGAGTGGTGCCATCTTTGATGAGTGATCTGGCCTCTGAGTACTGAGCTGCCAGGTCACTCGATCTGTTTCCTGTCTAACCTCAGTGCCTGCCCCCCTGCCACCCCCTGCACAGCACCTCCCCCNGGGGGCGGTGGGGTGGGAGGGAGGGGGAGCCTGCGTGGGTGGGGCTGTTTGCATGATGTTTCTGCTAGAGATTTCAGTGGGGTGGGGGCCATGCGTTGGGGCGAAGGTAGGAGTAATGGGGTACACTATCTTTGTTCCTGGCCACAGCTCCAGAGGTGACTGTCCTTCCCCCTCACCTTGCTGTCTGTCCCCCAGGCCACCAAGGATCTGGCTAAAATAAAGCCTTCATTGTGTCCTTCCCATTCTGTGACCCCCTTCCACCTCACCGCATTCACATCAACAAGGCTTCTGAGGACCTGGACTCTGCTGACTTCTTCAATTTCTTCCTGACTTGTTCAACACATCCTTTCTGTCTCTGAGACTTGCTAGCTTTGCCCATTTCTTTCCCTCCAGGAGCCCCGATCTCCACGTCGGTCCCCGTTGAGGACTATCCCTGCCCAAGCCAGGGCATCAGGTGTGGGTGTGTCCAGTGGAAGACCCCCACGCACTTTCAGACTGTTGCTACCTTTTTGTTGCTAGCGCACTCAGAACTGGTGCAAGCTATACAAAGTGGTTTTGAAATTAAAAAGCCAAAAAGGGAAGAAAAAGGGAAAATTATTTTGTGTCCCGCTCTGTCATGGTGGTGTTGGTGTTCAGTCACTCAGTCTTGTCTGACTCTCTGCGGCCCCATGGACTGCAGCACGCCAGGCTGCCCTGTCCACTATCTCCTGGAGTTTGCTCAAACTCTTGTCCATCGAGGCGGTGATGCCACCTAACCATCTCATCCTCTGCTCTGCCCCTTTCTCCTTTTCCCTTCAATCCTTCCTAGCACCAGGTTCTTTTCCAATGAGTCGGTCTTCGGAGCTTCCACTTCAGCAACAGTCCTTCCAATGAATATTCAGGGTAGATTTCCTTTAGGATTGACTGGTTTGATATTCTCTTTTGGCCACACCACGAGGCATGAGAGATCCTAGTTCCCTGACCAGATGACCAGGCATCGAACCCACAGCCCCTGCAGTGGAGTGGAGTTTTAACCACTAGACCACCGGGGAAGTCCCATCATACCTATATTCTTAAAAGCAGCCAAACTGTAAAAAAAAAAAAAAAAAAAAACGTTAAAAGTTGCCAGATGGTCACCAGTGATGCACCAGTGTGATCAGTGAATGAAAGAAGAAAAAAAAATGTGGCAATAGGATTTCCCTGGCAATCCAGTGATTAAGACGTTACCTTCCAGTTCAGGAGGGCATGTTTGATCCCTGGTCGGGTTGGGCAGCTAAGATCCCACATACCTCCTGGCCAAAAACCAAAAACATAGAAGCAATACTTGTAACAAATTCAATAAAGACTTTAAAAATGGCCCACATCAAAAAATGTCTTAAAAAAAAAACTGACAATATTCACGTGAGGCCAGTCTTCAGTGTCATGATAGAATTTGTGGTGGTTTGGATCCTGGTGTTTGGATCAACTGAAACAGCTTTGGATTGGGTCTCCTCACCTGGCTTCCCAAAGGGCTCACCCTACCATGACCCCTGCCCTCATCCCTCCCAGCCCACTCTCTACCCCCAACCCTCCCCCTTCAACCCCCCACCCCAAGGCTGGGCTTGTGCATGCATGCGTGCCAAGTCCCTTCAGTCATGTCCAACTCTGTGACTCTGTGGACTGTAGTGCCCGCCAGGCTCCTCTGTCTATGGGATTCTCCAGGCAAGACTATTGGAGTGAGTTGCCATGCCCTCCTCCAGGGGATCTTCCAGACCCAGAGATCAAACCTGTGTCTCTTAAGTCCCCCGCCTCGGCAGGCAGGTTCTTTACCACTAACACCACCTGGAAAACCCCAGACTTGTGCTTACCTGCCCCTATTCACAAAGCTCGTGTCCTCAGACAAGGGAACCCAGCTGGGATGGGCCTCCAGGCTCACCCTCCACCTCACCTCCTCTGCCTCTTCTGGACACACAGAGCACTTAAAGCATCAAATGTCAAAGATCCCGTTTATTCCGGCAGCCCGGAAAGAAAAAGTGTAAATTAAAAAAAGGAAAAAAGAAACAGATCCATGCACTCAACTCCTTGGGGCTGGGAGGAAGGGATGTGGGGAGAGGAGAAGAGGGTCTAGGTGGGATGCAAAAAGGGAAGGGAGGGAGAGAAGATAGAGAGAGACACATAAGCAGAGAGAGAGAGACCTGGAGAGTCAGATCGAATGAAAGAGACAGAGGCATCAAAAAAAGAAAGAGCTATCAAAATCAGACCATAAAGAGACGATACAGAGAAGACGCACCAATAGAAATACAGAGGCAGAGAATGAAAGCTGGGTGCAGAGGTGAAGAGAGAAAAAACAGTACCCGGAGGAAGAGAGGGCGGGAAAGAGAGGGCAGGACAGAGACACAGAAACTGGGAGGGGCACAGCGCAGTGGAAAGGGCCCCCGGGGCCCTCGTGTGGCAGCGCGAGGCAGCGCCAGCGGCGGCAGCGCCTAGGGGTCCCCGGCGGTGCTGATGACATGGAAGAGGGTGACGTTGTAGAGCACCTGGTGGCCGTTGTTCCAGGTGTAGAGGGCCCGCTCCCGGGGATTGTAATCCAGCATGGAGATATGGGAATACTGGTTGTGGAAGGGCACGTCCGTGTACTCATAGCTGGACGTGTTGGTGAAGTAGGCGAAGTAGACCTTGGCCCCGGCCAGGTGGGAGTTGGTCACATAGAGCACACCGCAGATCATGAAGGCCTCGCCGGCACTGCGCTTGGGGTAGCCGGTGTCCCACGAGCGCACGACCTCCAGGGTGTGCGGGTCCAGCCGGCTGACCACGATGTTGCCCGCATTCTGGTTGGTGGTGTACACGGCCCAGAGCCCGCTCTCGTCCACCATGAAGTCCATGTCCGAGAAGCCACCCCAGGAGTAGGGGAAGGTGTTGTTGTAGCCGGCCCCAGGGAGGCTCCGCTGCACCAGCACAGAGCGAGAGCGGAAGTGGTACTTGACTACCACGTTGCTCTGGTACTTGTTGTAGAACAGGGAGCCATTGTACACCACATGGCCAGTGCCGGCCCATGGCTGGGGCAGCAGGTGCTGGATAAAGTTCTGACCCTTGATGAAGTCTCCCAGAGTGCGGAACTCCAGGACGCGCCGGCCCTTGTAATAGCCATCCATGTACCAGACCTGCGAGAGAGCTGTTGGTCACTGGTGGGCCACTGCCGATGACCAGGGGTCTCGACAGTCACACATCAATCACATAGTCACGAGGGGTCAACAGTCTCTTAGTGGTCATTACTCAATCACGGGATGTCTGGTGACCCTTCGGGACCAGGCAACATCCCGGTGACTGGGGTCACTGGGTCAGTGCCATTGGTCTCAGACACTCGGAGGACAGGGCTTGAGCCCCAAGAATCAGGGGAAACTGCAGTCCCTGGAGACTCGCTTGGCCTAGGAATCGACTGGTCATTGGATATGGGACGGTTAGTACTCGTGAGACTGCCCTGGGGTGGCAGGAGGTCACTTGGATCTACTGCCTGTGGGTAATCCCAGTAATGATAGGTGACTACCATGTCACCATCATCCTCTCCGTCAACATCACTCACTGTCATCATGGCAATTAGCAATTATGAGTGCTCTTACTAGTGCTGGTTATTGGGTTAAATATCTTAACAACTGTAAGGCTGACATTATTATAACCATTTTGAAGATAAGGGAACTCAGGCTCAGCGACATTAAGGAACCTGCCCGAGATTCCCTAGCTAAGATTCCCTAGCTAAGAACTGGTGGAATTAAAGTCACTCAGTCGTGTCCAGCTCTTTGTGACGCCGTGGACTGTAGTCCGCCAGGCCCCTCTGTCCATGGGATTCTCCAGGCAAGAATACTGGAATGGGTTACCATTTCCTTCTCCAGGGCATCTTCCCAACCCAGGGATCGAACCAGGGTCTCCCGCATTGGAGACAGACGCTTTAATCTCTGAGCCACCAGGGAGGTGGGATACAAATCCAAGTCTGATTCCCAAACCTAAACTCTTTTTGTTTGTTTGTTTTGCTGTTGTTTTTGGTGGTTGTTTTTTGGTTTCAGCCACACTGTGTGGCTTACTGGATCTTAGTTCCCTGACCAGGGGTCAAAATTGGGCCCCCGGCAGTGAAATCACCAAGTCCTAACCACCAGGCAGCTAGGGAATTCCCCTCAAACCCAGGCTCTTAACCCCTTGGTTAAACCACCATGATGCCTCAGGAGGTCAATGATCACGGTGGGGAAGTGGCTATTATGGGCTTCCCAGGTGGCTCAGTGGCAGAATGTCAATGCAGGAAACACGGGTTTGATCCTTGAGTGGGGAAGATTCCCTGGAGAACAAAATGACTACCTACTCCAGTATTCTTGCCTAGAAAATCTCCTGGAAAGAGGAGCCTGGTGAGCTACAGTCCATGGGATTGCAAAAGAATCAGACACAACTAATTGACTGAACGATCTATGATGGTGGCTGCCCAGTAACCAATATCTGTTACTAGGATAGTCACTGAGCAGTTAATGGATGGTTCCTGTGGGCCAGAGGTGAGACAGGTAATTGTGACCATGGGGGTCACTGGAAGTTCAAAGGTCATCGAGTGGTACTCATAGGTCCTAGTCCTTGGGAAGGCAATGGTCACTGGTGGTTGTTTTGAGATCAGTGCTCACTGGGAGCTGGTCAGTGGTACTAGAAACCATTAGTCTCTATACAGTCACTGGACATCAGCTGCCTTGCAGATTCACAGAGCTGGAAAGTTCTTGGTCACTTGGTGGTCACTAGACAGTCAGGGGGAGGTCAAGGGCCCTGGAGACCCTAAGACAAGATGATCATTGATGTGGAGTCACTGGGCACCTATGGAGCGCCACGGACTATATCTCCCTGACCCCGGGTTCTGACTCCCGGCGTGAGCACACTCACCCGGCTGTCCGCGCTGGGGGCCATCGTGTCCGTCATCCAGGAGCCAAAGCGGGACCCCATGGCCCGAATGGTGATGGGGTTACTGACCCCGGTCAGCTTCCCACAGCCTGGGAGGCAGCAACAGGGGGAATGAGGGTAGAGGATGGGAAGAGTCCAAGGGACACAGGGCAAGGCTGAGGGGGTGATCAAACTGAAGTGCTGGGACCAGGGGTGAGGGAAGATCCAGAGATCTGGTCCCAAGGTGGAGTTAGCTTGGGGGTGAGGAGGGGTAGGGTCAGGGCCATTTCCAGTTTGGGGGGTCTATTTTTGGCCTTGGGTAGGAAAGTCAAGGATCAACGTTTGGCAGTTAGAGGTCAAAACCGTGTTCTGAACACGCAGAGGGTATTGGGGTTGGAGGTGGAGCTCAGGGGTCAAGGTGAAGCATCAAGGCATACCCAGCTTCTGGGCGCAGGCGTGGAGCCGGGCCTCCAGGGCCATCACCCGCTGCTGCAGGTCCTCGTAGCCGTAGGCGCCCATCTCCTCCTGGATGGTGGCAAGGCTGCCGGAGAGATTCCTCACATCCTCTCGCAGGCGCACGATGGTCCTTGTGTCGGCCTTGTACTGCTCCAGGACCGAGCTCAGCGGCAACAGCTCTGTCATCCTGTCCTTCAGCTCCTGCCCCCAAGAGGGAACCCATGCTGATCCCGACCCCTGACTGGTGACTCAGACCTGGCTCCAACCTTCAACCCACAACTTCACCCATTTTGGGGGGGTATTATTTTTATGGGAGTGTAATCACTGTACCACGTTGTGTTAGTGTCTGCTGTACAACAAAGTGAATCAGTCAAATGTATACACATATCCCCTCCCTCTGGAGCCTCCCTCCCACCTACCCCCAATTGTTCTTGTCCAGTTGCTCACTCATGTCCAATTCTTTGCGACCCCATAGACTGCAGCATGCCAGGCTTCCCTGTCCTTCACTATCTCCCGGAGTTTGCTCAAACTCATGTCCACGGAGTTGGTGCCAGTGATACCACCCCTTATCTTTGGTGCAAACCTGACTTGACATTCAGCCCAATTAGGACCGCAGATCCCAGTCAACCCTCTGTCCTTCCTGGAAGTAATCGGCACCAATCCCAATTCTTCCTTTGACCTCTGACATGAACCCTGAAGGACGCACCTGGAAGCTCTTGGCTGAGAGGGACCCATCGGCTGCCCGGAGCCGCGCATCCAGGCTCCGCATGAGGGTCTCCATGCTGCGCACATACTGGAGGTCCCGGTACGTCCGCAACTCAAGAACTTCCATGGACTGGGAGACGTTCTGAACCTAGGAAGTAGGAGGGTTAGGGCAAGCCAGACTCTTGTCCCCATCCCCAGGGATGCCGCAGACAAGATCTGGTGGGGCCAGAGGCTAAACACCCAACCAACCTTCTCCTCCCAACCTTACCAGCAACCTCCCAAAGGCCCACCCAATCTATCCATCTGGTCTGGCCACCACCACCTCCCACCTCTCCCTGCCTCCCTGCTCTCCTCACCTCCACCCTCATTCACAGCAGTCAAGTTTCCACAGCAGCGACACTGAGAAGCATGTGGGATCTTAGTTCCCCAGCCAGGGGGCGAACCCATGCCCCCTGCAGTGGGAGCGCAGAGTCTTAACCTCTGGACCCTTGGGAAAGTCTGGAGAGGGAGTTTTTCAAAAGGAAGATTGAGTCACCTTCTCCTGCAGACCCTGCGAGCTGGTTCTGCCCCTTTGCCTGCCTCCTCTCCATGTTCATCTACTCCAACCACCAGTCCAACTTCACTCTCATAGGCTCAAAGCTCCTTCCCTTCTCAGGGCCTTTATTGTTGTTCGGTCGCTAAGTCGTGTCTGAGTCTTTGCAACCCCATGAACTGTAGCACCCCAGGCTCCTCTATCCTCCAATATCTCCCAGAGTTTGCTCAAACTCATGTCCATTGAGTCAGTCATGTCATCCAATCATCTCATCCTCTGTCACCCCCTTCTCCTCCTGCCTTCAATCTTTCCCAGCATCAAGGTATTTTCCAGTGAGTTGGCTCTTTGCATTAGGTGGCCAAAGTATTAGAGCTTCAGCTTCAGTTCTTCCAATGAATATCCAGGACTGATTTCCTTTAGGATTGATTGTTTTGATCTCCTTGCAGTCCAAGGGGCTCTCAAGAGTCTTCTTCAACACCACAGTTCAAAAGCGTCAATTCTTCAGTGCTCAGCTTTCTTTATAGTCCAACTCTCACATCTGTCCACGACTGCTGGGCCTTTACACTTGCTGATCCCTCTATCTGGAGAGCTGTTCCTCTCGTCTTCCCATGGCTGGCTCCTCTTCATCCTTCATGTCTCAGCTCCAGCTGAGTGGCCTTCCCCGATCACCCTCCCTCAAAGGGCCACTCACCCTCTCTCCTTTATGTGGCTGTTTTTTTTCCAGTTGTGACCACTACCTGGAACATTCTTATTCATCTGCCTCCTTCAGGTGGGGTTCTCAGAGGCAGACCTGGTGTTTGGTTTGTCCACAGCTGAATTCTCAATAAATACCAGATGCTCAGTAAATACGGGTAAATGAATGAAACCTCCCTTGCCCTGACCTCTCTGAATCAGCCCAGGGGCCCCCTAGGTCCCACCTCCACCTGGCTAAGGTGAGCTCCTCTCAGTCAAGGTGAACTCAGAGACATCGCTGGATGCTTGTTGAAATATGCAGACATTCTTGAACCACTGTTCATGTGACACTTGGAAGTTCTGAGGAAGCCAACAAACAGCCTGATACCCACCCTGGACGTCACAAAACATTTTAATAGTCATTGTCAACAATCAGGAGACACCTCCTGGATGTGTTTAGTGTCTCCTGGTTTACAGACTATGGGAACTTGAATACAATTTGTATTTTGCTGTTGTGTGAAAATTGTATGAATCTTGTGTGTGTGTGTGAAAATCACTCAGTCATGTCTGACTCTTCTGTGACCCCATGAACGGTAGCCCACCAGACTTCTAAGTGTATGGGATTCTCCAGGCAAGAATAGTGGAGATTGCCTTCTTCGGGGAATCTTCCCGATCCAAGGATCAAACCTGGATCTCCTGCATTGCAGGAGATTCTTTACCATCTGAGCTACCAGGAAGCCCTGTATAAATCTTAATTATATTAAATTGATTCATAGTGCTTTTCAGGTCTATTATATCCTTCTACTTTTTGTCTATTCATTCTATTTATTTTTGAGACTTTGATATTAAAACTCCAACTAAAAAATTTATCTGCTTAAAAAAGTTGTAATATATAGCAGAACTATATGTAACTTTGTGCTGTATTTTCCAAGTCTCCTGTAAATGTTTTATTATACTTTCATAACTTAAAACATAAAAAAGAAAGGAAAAAAAAAAAAACAATCAGGGGACACCACGTGGTTATCCTGAACTGTTCTGGTGTCACAGGCAGACAAGACTTTGGTGCCAACAAGGGTCTCTGTCCTCAGCTTCCTCTTCTACAGGAGGACGGTGGGAGGTGGCTAGTCCCTTTCAACACTGACATCAGAACTGACTCATAAGCAGTTCATCTGGGTAGTGGCAAAGAACAGCAATCAGCCTATAAAGGGCACCCAAATATCCTTGGATTAAATTGCTGTTGTTTAATTACTAAGTCATGTCTGACTCTTTCTGACCCCATGGACTGTAGCCTGCCAGGCTCCTCTGTCCCTGGAATTCTCCAGGCAAGAATACTGAAGTGGGTTGCCAGTCCCTTCTCCAGGGAATCTCCCCAAACCAAAGATCGAACTTGAGTCTCCTACATTGGCAAGTGGACTCTTTACCACTGAGCCACCTGGGAAGCCCTTGGATTGAATGGGGACCAGTTTATATCAGTCACAATCAGAAGGGGAAGGAATCTTCACGTATCTTGGGGTGGAGGGCGAGACCCTTCTTAGCAGCTGAGTCCTGAGGCTGAATACACACTGCGGTTGGAGCTCACACACTGGAGATGCAGATAATGCCACTGGAGTTCACCTTCCCTGTGCCCACACAGTGCTCAGCTTCTCCTCCAAAGCAGCAGCAGAGAGATTTTGACTAAAACACCCGCCCAGAGAGCAGCCAGGTTATCCACCAGCTTTGCATAATCATGGCTTAGATCCAGTCCCGGCTGACCTGGTGGGAAGCAGAGGAGAGGGTGGGGAAGTGAGAGATTTT
The DNA here is from genome assembly GCA_006410615.1 of Neotragus moschatus. Classification (NCBI taxonomy): domain Eukaryota; kingdom Metazoa; phylum Chordata; class Mammalia; order Artiodactyla; family Bovidae; genus Neotragus; species Neotragus moschatus. The sequence goes on from SJYA01001109.1 coordinate 263,237, forward strand.
CACAGGGGAACCTGGACAGTTCTTACCTTCTCCATCAGCTGCCGCAGCTCCCGACTCCGGCCATCTCGGGAGCAGGTGCTTTGCGCAGGGATCACAGCCGTGCAGATGCATTTTCCGTCGGGGGCCTGGGCTGAGGTGTACAGCTGCCAGCCTTCCTCTGGGCTTTGGAAGAGGGTCTGCAGGGAGGTCAGGGTCAGAGAGCGGGAATCCCAAGGGGGATTTGCCCCCTCACCCCCTAGGAGAAAAAGGGGATCCCAGGGAGATGACAGATGCCCTTCCCTGGATGCTTGGGATGTCCCAGACCATGTGCTCTGCGTGCCAGGGTGTGTGATCTAAATCCTTCCTCAGGTAAAGCCCCATTTTACAGGTGACAAGATTGAGGTACGAGGGGTGAAGGAACACAGCAAGGAACTGTGGGATACAAGCCCTTCCACAAGATGAGAATTCATTCTCTCACACGTATTTGCACACGCACACACCACTGCCTCCATAACCACCATTAGAACATAGACCAGGGGGCTTCCCTGATGGTCCCGTGGTTAAGAATCCGCCTTTGCAATGCAGGAACTTCGGCTTCAATCCTTGGTTGGGGAACTAAGATCCCACATGCTGCAGAGCAACTAAGCCTATGTGCCACGACTACAGTCTGTACATCAAAATGAAAAGCAACTAAGACCCAATGCAGCCAAAAAAAAATGCCAAAAAACCAAAACCCCCTCCACCTATGTCATTCCACCTTCCCCAACTCCGGCTCCCTAGAAGCCCAAGCAAGGTAACGGCCAAAGGGTGACACAGTCCTCACCAAGACCTTCAAGTCTTTGCCTGGAAGGCACCATTTTCAGACTCCTGCACTAAATTTCAAGTTAGATGATGCCACTTAGATAATTCAATGATCAATTATGGCTGTTTCCCAAACCTGGCTTCTTGGAACCCTGGCAATCTTATCAGGCATGTGAGGAAAAGGGGTGCTCTGTGGTCAAATATACTTGTGTAATGCTTAGTGAAATGAGTTTGTTTTGTTTTGTTTTTTCTAATGCAGGACTTATCAGAGCCTTTGAAATGCTCATGTGCATCAGGGAACTCAGCCATAATTTCCCAAACTTACTAGAAAATATCTAGTGAGAGCCTACTGTATGCCAGGTGTGGGTCTGCGATAGGGACTAGGAAGAGAGGAGAGATGAAGAAAGTGTATCTATTGCTCCCCACGGATGTGAAGGAGGCAGATTTCAAGTATGGAATCCCACTGATGCTTCCAGAACCATGTGCATACATGCTAAGTTGCTTCAGTCATATCTACTCTTTGCCACCCCATGGATTATAGCCTGCCGGGCTCTTTTCTCCATGGAATTTCCCAGTCAAGAAAACTGCAGTGGGTTGCCACACCCTCCTCCAGGGGGTCTTCCCAACCCCGGGATCAAACCTTGGTTTCCTGAATAGCGGGTGAATTCTTTACTGTCTGAGCCACCAGGGAAGCCCTCTAGAACGATATGCTGCAGTGGATGCTACAAAGAAAGTGCAGAGCATAAAAAGGGGTGTCCCTAGGCTGAGAGTCTCCAGAGGAGATATACCAGGGACGGGACATATAACCTGAACTGGAGGAATGGGTGAGCCAGTAGAAAAGAGGAAGAGACATTTTAGGCACACAAATTCTGACCAATGGGACATCCCCGGTGGTCCAGTGGTTACGATTTCGCGCTTCCATTGCAAGGGCCTCAGGTTGGATCTCTGGTCGGGAACTAAGATGCCACATGCTGCACCACACAGCACAGCCCACCCCTCCAATTCTGATCAATATGTGGAGGAATTGGAGAAACACTGCTCAAAAAGCATCAAATCCTCACTGGATGGAGCATGCATCATGCCGCCTTGAGCTTCCCCAGAACATACTTCCAGCCAGTCACAGTCCCAATCTTTTTTGTTTTAATGACAATGTTGTTGTTGCTTAATTGCTAAGTCATGTGTGACTCTTGCGCCCAGGCTCCTCTGTCCATAGAATTTTCCAGGCAAGAATACCGGATGGAGTGGGTTGCCATTTCCTTCTCCAGGGGATCTTCCCTATCCAGGGATTGAACCCCCTGTCTCCTGCTTTGGCAGGAGGATTCTTTACCACTGAGTCACCTAGGAAGCCTGAAATTTTAGGGGCCCTAAGAAGGCCTTCATGAGAAAGTGTCCTTTGAATAAAGACTTGAAGGAAGTGAGGGAGAAGCCTTGGTGATATCAATAGAAAGATGGTCCAAGCCAAGAGAACGGCAAGTGCAAAGGTTCTGAGGCAGGACCATGCCTGGTGTGTTTGGGAAACATGGAGAAGGCTACAGCTAAAACAGAGGGAACAAGGGGAAAAGTGGGAGGGGAAAGGGGATGGGACAGGACAGCCTGTTCAGTGCTTATGTGCCATGGGGAGGGACACTGATTTTTGATCTGAGGGAAGTGGGAGCCACGGTGGGTTCTGTTCACAGGATAGACAGGACCTGACTCAGGTGTTCACAGGCGCCCCCTGGCGGCTGGGGAGGAACAGACTGGAGGTGTCGAGGGTGGGAGATCAGGGCAGATGCATGGAAACTGAGGAGATGGGAAGAAACTAGAAGATTCCAGTCCTAGTCATAATGCATCCCTACAGACAGGAAGGAAAGTCTAATAAAACCCCAAGTGTTTTACAGAGAAACAAAGCCCCACTACCATGGACTATTTGCACAGCCGCTGCTTATCACCCAGCAGAGGCTGTTTCCATGAGCTGTAGCAGAGATAAAAGCCAGACTATGAATTATGAGCAATCCTAGAGATTCCAGCTATTAGCCCACCTATTTTCTCTCCCACTCAATAAAGTCTTTTTTTTTAAGCTAATTGGAATGTGAGCAAGTGGTAGGTATCATTGTACAGATGAGCTTGACTCCTCCACTAATTTATAAGAAAAACAAACCATTCATAAATGCCAACTGAAACTATTGTAATTAGTCATTCCTTGCACCTTATATACACATTCTGGAGGTTGAGGGAACCCCCACTGTACAAGGTGCTGTGAGAAGACTCTTGAAGAGTCCATTGGACAGTCAGTCCTAAAGGAAATCAACCTTGAATATTCACTGGAAGGACTGATGCTGAAGCTGAAGCTCCAATACTTTGGCCACCTGATGCAAAGAGCTGGCTCATTGGAAAAGCCATTGATGAAAGATTGAGGGCAGGAGGAGAAGAGGGCAACAGAGGATGAGATGGTTGGATGGCATCACTGACTCAATGGACATGAGTTTGAGCAAACTCCGGGAGATGGTGAAGGACAGGGAAGCCAGGCGTGCTGCAGTCCATGGGGTCGCAAAGAGTTGGACATGAGTGGGCGACTGAACAACAACCACCACCTCTGTGAGAGTCCATGTCTCCCCCAAGAAGGAATAGTCACTTACCTTCCCAGCCTCCCTTTCGAGCAGAAATGGTCCAGGTGGTCTGCAGTCAATTAAGGCTACTGTGCTCTTTTCCCCATGGGGGCCCAGCATGCAAGGGCNGGGCGACTGAACAACAACCACCACCTCTGTGAGAGTCCATGTCTCCCCCAAGAAGGAATAGTCACTTACCTTCCCAGCCTCCCTTTCGAGCAGAAATGGTCCAGGTGGTCTGCAGTCAATTAAGGCTACTGTGCTCTTTTCCCCATGGGGGCCCAGCATGCAAGGGCTGCAAACAGCAGCCCCCTCGGCAGTGTAGATGGCCTGTTGTCTGTACAGGCTGCCCTAAGGGATCTTGGAGACAGTCCTTTCCAGTGTACATTCATGCCCAGCATGCTGTCTGCAATCTAGGTTCCAGACAGGTATGCACGGTGCCTTTGGAAAGCCGCAAGGCACAGTGGCCAGTGTCCACACTGGCCAGGTCATAATGCCCACCCGCACCGAGCTGCAGAACAAGGAGTGTGTGACTGAAGCCCTCTGCAGGGCCAAGTTCAAGTTCCCTGGCCACCCGAAGATCCACGTCTCCAAGAAGTAAGGATTTACTAAGTTTAATGTGGATAAATTTGAAATCATGGTGACAAAAAAGGGCTCATCCCGGATGGCTGTGGGGTCAAAGACATCCCTAATTGTGGCCCCCTGGACAAATACTGGGCTCTGCACTCATGAGAGCCTGGGCACTGTCCCCTCCTTACTCATGTGTGTGTGTTAATTTGCTTCAGTCATGTCCAGCTCTTTGCAACCCCATGGACTGTAGCCCGCCATGGGATTCTTCAAGCAAGAATACTGGAGTGGGTTGTCATGCCCTCCTCCAGGGGATCGTCCCAGTCCAGGGACTGAACCCAGTACTCCTGCATTGCAGGCAGATTCTCTACCATCTGAGCCATCGGGGAAGCCCACCTGGTCTAAAACAAGAAGGATGCCCCATGGGACTTCCCTGGTGGTCCAGAGGGGTTAAGACTCTGGGCTTCCCATGCAGGGTGTGTGGGTTCAATCCCTGGTTGGGGTACTAAGATCCCACATGCTGCATGGGCAGTAAGTAAATAAATAAAACAACAACAAAAATAAAAAACGATTTTTTTTTTTTTTTAAAGGCGGATGGCTCAAGGTTAGAAGAGTGACCCCAGGGCAGAGATAAATTAGGAGGCTGGGATTAACATACACACACTACTATACAAACTGCTGCTGCTGCCGCCACTATATATAAAATAGATAATCAACAAGGAGCTACTATATAGCACAGGGAACTCTACTCAATATTCTGTCATAACCTATATCGGAGAAGAATCTGAAAAAGAATAGATTATATGTATACGTGGGGTTTCCCAGGAGGCGCTAATGGTAAAGAATCTGCCTGCCAACGCAGGAGACACAAGAGACAGGGGTTTGATCCCTGGGTCAGGAAGACCCGCTGGAGTAGGAAATGGCACCCCACTCCAGTATTCTTGCCTGGGAAATCCGATGGACAGAGGAGGCTGGCGAGCTACAGTCCATGGAGTCCCATGGAGTTGGACACGACTGAGTGACTAAGCATGTAAACACATACGTATATGTATAACGGAATCATTTTGCTGTACACCTGAAATTTACACAACGTTGTAAATCAACTATACTCCAATATAAAATAAAAATTTTAGAAAGAAAAGAGTGACCCAGGAATGCCTTCCCCCTTGGATCTAAGAGAACGCAGAACTAGTTTCACCTTTTTTCATGGCAAATATAGTTCTTAACAAACAAAAACAGAATCATGAATGTGAGTTCAAACACCTCCATCTGTGCTCCCCTGGCCCTGGTTCCCAAGCAATTTGGACGGAATCCCCTGAAGATTTTCATTTATGCAGAGACAAAGCAGCCTGGTTCCACATAATTAACATCCCTTTCTTACATTCTGTAGCGTGTCCTTTGAAGCAAACAAGCCGTTTTCTCTCAACATATGAAATATTGAATTGTAAAAGAGAAGCAAGATTTAAGTGGCACGGAGAGAAGGCCTTCATGGCTTGCCTAAAGTAATTGTCTACGTTGGACGTACCTTGCTGGGGTATTCTCTGCAGCAGCGCAATTAAATGCCTGGGGTTTGGCTGCCAAATCTCTGCATGGCAGAGATTCTGAGTTTCACCCGTGGGGTTCAAGTTCAAAAACACAATCAAGTTCAGGTCCCAGGGAATTGCTGAAATGTCCTGGAAGGCTCAGAATCTGAGTGTCTAAATACCAGTTCCCCAGACTGGGTTGAGGTTGGAACCAAAGTTACAAATCCTTGAAGGTCATAGTCCTAGGAATAAGGAACACCTATAACTAACGGAAGGGGCTTCCCACGTGGCACTAGAGGTAAAGAACCCGCCTCCCAATGCAGGAGACTTAAGAGATGAGGGTTCAATCCCTGGGTCAAGAAGATCCTCTGGAATAGGTAGTGGCAACCCACTCCAGTATTCTTACCTGCAAAATTCCATGGAGAGAATTCCAGGGGAGCCTGGCAGGGCTGCAGTCCATGGGGCTGCAAAGAGTCAGACACGACTGAGCACATCACTAACAGAAATGTTTGCATCACCAGGTGTGAGAGCCCTCCTGGTACGGACACTTCTGGTCTGGTAGCCCGTCTCAACCTCTAACGTGGCAAACGCACTGGAGGAAGCCAGCTACTCTGTCGGCTGAGCTGTTGGTTCCAAGTTGAATATTCTTGCTAATGGGCTCTAAGAGCATAAGCCAGGCATTCAGCTAGCTCTTCCTCAGATTGTCTTTTCTGCCCAGAATTTTTCAAATGCTTTCACCCAGGCTACTGCCCTAATTAAACAGCCGTCTTGGTAACCAGTCCAGGACTGAGTAACGACAAGACACGCAGGGAAAGTTTTTCTAGCTGTCAGGTCCAGGATCATCAGCTCAGCCTACAGCTCCATCACCTACGTCTTGGTTCAGAAAACAATTCCTGGTTCTTTGGGGAGCAGAGGGATTGCCACAG
>SJYA01001109.1:278791-294439 GCA_006410615.1 Neotragus moschatus
GTCTTCATGGCTGTGTGGGCTTTTCTATAGTTGCAGCAAGCAGGGGCTACTCTCTGTCTGAGGCGTGCAGGCCGCTCCCTGTCTGAGGTGTGCAGGCTCCTCATCGCAGCGGCTTCTCTTCTTGCGAAGCACGGGCTCTAGGGCCTGCAGGCTTCAGTGACTGTGGCTCCCAGGATCTAGAGCACAGGCTCAGTCATTGTGGCACACAGACTTACTTGCTCCAAGGCATGTAGGATATTCCCAGATCAAGGATCGAACTTGTATCTCCCATACTGACAGGCGGATTCTTTACCACTGAGCCACCAGGGAAGCCCCTGATTCATTTATTCTTTCATATCCTTCCAAAGCAGATTACCCATCTTGCCCTGAGAGGCTACTCAGGCTGGCACACACAACCTCTTTCCCTCCGAAGCCACCCAAGCCATGGCAGAAGACCACCCCCAGTGCCCCCTGGGCCCCAGTCTACACACATATTCTTGGATCCTAGGCTCTGCCATTACAGTGTCAATGGGGGCCAATAATGAATGGAACAGACTTTCTTGGGAGAGATGAGAAGAGACACAGGTCTCTGAGTTTGACTGACTGCCCTCCTTGGGGTCCAGGGAAGGTGTGGAGAGGGCTTGCCTTATGCAAAAATTTACAAACACAGTCCATTCTCTTGGAGTGTGGCCCAGACTATTGGAATCACCCCAAATCCCCATGGATAGCCCCGAGAGTAGGGTTTATGGGCAGAGCTCTGCATCCAGGTTACCATACAAGGGCCACTCCAGTCCTCATACCAGCTTGCTTCGATGAGGACAAGTTCTTCTCTGTCTCCAGCCCTCAAGAACACCCCATTTGAGAAGACCCCTCTGGGAGGAAACAGACTTTCACTTGAGTCTCCTGAGTCTTACCATCTTCCTTTTAGATCCCCAGCGCCTCCTGAGCTCTTTATCACCCCAGGGCCTTTGAACATGCTGCTTACCCCAAAGTCATGCTGGTGTGAGGGTTTGCCCCAGGGCAGATGGAATGGAGACAGAGAATAGGCAGATTCTTGTGTTTTACACAAGTCACAGCCTGTGACTTCCCTGGTGACTTCTCTGGTGTGACTTCCCTGGTTGAGATTCTGAGCTTCCACTAGATAGGGCATAGGTTTGATCCCTGGTCTGGGAACCAAGATCCTGCATGCTGCTCGGCAAAGCCAAAAAAATAAAAAATAAAGACAGAGTCCACAGGACTCTGACCACCCCCAAGTGGAAATGCCAAGCTAGGTGGTTGGGATGAGGAAGAGAGAGGGTTTGGCTGGAGATACATATTTGCATGCTCTCGGCAGAGATGGGATGGAAAGAGACATCCTTGGTGGTCTAGCGGTTAAGACTCCAAGTTTCCAATGCAGGGGACGCAGGTTCAATCCCTAGTCAGGGAATTAAGATCCTGTATGCCAAGCAGCCAAAAAATAAACAAATAAGACTAAACCAATTGCTTGAATTAAGATCCCTGAAAGCCCTAAAAGAGTTCTGTTTCTCTTACCAGCCTCTAAGATACCTCAGCTGCTCAACTAAATACCTGTGCGTGAACAGGCGGCTATAGAGTTCATCAGTACAGGCTGCTTCAGCCCCAATTCTGATCCACTCCTTCCTGTGTGACCTTGGGCAAGTAGCTTAACCCCTCTGTGTCTTTCTTCGCCCCTCTGCTTCCTCATCTAAAAGTTGGGATCATAATGGCCAGGCTTCTCAAAATTCTTGTCAGAATGATGAATTAGTACATGTCAAGAGTGAGTCACAGTGTGTGGTACACTGTGAATGTCCAGTCAGTGGGAGTTTTTGTATCAGTTGATGGAAAAGACCCTGATGCTGGGAAAGACTGAGGGCAGGAGGAGAAGAGGGCAACAGAGGATGAGATGGTTGGATGGCATCATCGACCCAATGGACATGAGTTTGAGCAAGCTGCGGGAGTTGGTGATTGATAGAGAAGCCTGATATGCTACAGTCCATGCTGGGGTCTCAAAGAGTCGCACACAACTGAGCAACTGAAAAACAACAAGTGGTGTTTGCACTGTTTGCACTGTTGTAAAACTGTCTTACGTCCCCTGCTGACTGTTTAACTTTTTATATTTTATTCAGGCTTCTCAGGTGGCACAAGTGGTAAAGAACCCACCTGCCAGTGCAGGAGACGTAAGAGATATGGGTTCAAAGCCTGGGTTGGGAAGATCCCCTGGAGGAGGGAATGGCAACCCACTGCAGTATTCTTGCCTGGAGAATTCCTTGGACAGAGGAGCCTGGCGGGCCACAGTCCATGGGGTCACAGAGTCGCACACAACTGAAGCGACCTAGCACACACTGACACTGTGAGGCATGTGGGCTCTCAGTTCCATGACCAGAGATCAAACCCTTGCCCTCTGCACTGGAAGAGTGGAGTCTTAACCACCGCATCACCAGGGAAGTCCTTCCCACTGACTTTTTTAAAATAAACTTTTTATATTGGAAGGGTTTTAGATTTACAAAAAAGTTGTAAAGAGAGGGCTTACATACACCCCTTGTTGCTAACCTATTACACATTCATGGGACTTTTGTCACAACTAAGAAACCAGTTCAGGTGCGTCCCTCATTAAACTCCAGACTTTACTCAGATTTCTCCAGTTTTTCCTGGGGTACCCTGGTGGCTCAGACAACAAAGAATCTGCCTACGATGCAGGAGACCCAGGTTTGATCCCTGGGTCAGGAAGATCCCCTGGAGAAGGAAGTGGCAACCCACTCCAGTACTCTTGCTTGGAGAATCCCATGGACAGGGGAGCCTGGCGAGCTATAGTCCATGGGGCCACAAAGAGTCGGACACGACTAAGCACACACACACCAGTTTTTCCACTCATGTCCCTTTTCTGGTCCAGACTCCCAACCAGGATCCCACATTGCATTTAGTTGTAGCACTCCCTTAATCTCTGGTCTGTCATAGTTTTCTCCATCTTTCCTCGATTTTCATGACCTTGGCCGTTTTGAGGACTACTGATCAGAGATTCTGTAGCAGGTCCCACTGGCTTTGAAGGGGCAGGAACCAGGTTCTAATTTCTCCCTGAGGTTTCCCTGGCTCCCAGCCTGATGCCTAGCATGCAGTAGCTGCTGTACAGACACTTCCTGAATGAATGAACACATGAATGACAGTCATTTATTTCTTTATCCTCCGCACTCTATGTTCCACAGGCATTCCTGCCACAGGCTAGATCTAGAAAAGTTCACAGAGAAATAAAAGCTCTTCTCCTTTCAGAAAGGTTCGTTTTTGATCCTTTCTTTGTAGACATCAAGGATTCATTTCTTTAATATTTAGGGGCTTTTGTACCAAAGGGAAGTGACTACGTCTGCAACAGATGTCTCATTTTTAAAGGCAAGTGAGAGAGATCTTTCTAGCAAGACGAGGGTTTCTTCCTTGCCAGTGCTATCATTTGATTTCTCTGTTTCTCCCTCCCCAGCCTTCAGGCAGGGGCGGAGTGGAGGGGTGAGGGAACTATGGAATTATCCACATTTTGATGTCTTCTCTGTCATAGACCGGGGAAGCTTAATTAGAAGAACCTTGCAAAGTTTACCGAGGCTGAAGCAGCCTCAGGACCTGGTGCAAAAAACGGCATGGTTGGTCATGGAGATGAATTATTGTTGTTGTTTAGTCTCTAAATTGTTTCTAACTCTTTTTTGACCCCATGGACTGCAGCCCACCAGCCTCCTCTGTCCATGGGATTTCCCAGGCAAGAATTCTGGACTGGGTTGCCATTTCCTTTTCCAGGGGATCTTCCTAACCCAGGGATCGAACCTGTCTCCTGCATTGGCAGGTAGATTCTTTACCACTGAGCCACCTGGGAAACCCAGAAATGAATTAGAAGTTTTATTTCCCATCCCTCTGAATGGCCCAATATTTGGCACAGGGACCAAGAGACCTGCCTTTGGGTACACACAGCATGCCCCTTTTTAACATTAGTTAGTCAGAAATGGGAATGCCCTTTAGCCAGGCAGGCATTGGGAGTCTGACTGTTTTTTATTCCTCAGCTCTGGGAGGCCAAGGTGAAGCCAGGGAATGGAAGAAAAATGTACACGTCGAGGTCATCTTGCTCCCCCCAGCCAACCCCGCAGCCATGGTCCCTGCAGCTGAAAGACACTGAGCCAGGTTTAATCTCTCGCCCGAAGTTTGTCAGAAGTAAAAATGAGCCTGGGTGAGCTTTTCTGACACTTCTCCTGACTTACAGGAATTCAATTTCTGGCCTGGGCATAAATTTGCCGCCAACAGCCCCCGCTGTGGGGGATGGGCCCATTGGCTGAGGTTGGATTCCTGGAATCAGTGCAGCGGTGCATGGAAAAGGTCGTCATGGGGGAAATTGATCTTCCGTGGCTGGCTCAGGAATTTCACGCTAGGAGCCAGGGACGCCCTGGCACAAAATGGAGGCATTCGCTATGAGGCTCCTGGGCAAGGGATGAGGGAGGGAGGCCCTGAAGGCTGGACAGTGCAGGCAGGAGGTGACGATTGGCTGGCTAATAACAGACAGGGACAGCCAAGCATCAGCACTGTCTGAAACTGACTTTCAGAGGCTCCATGGGCGCCTCTGGGGGCGGCAAGTTAATTTGGGGTCCAAAGCTTTGATCATTTGGTTACACCTTGGATACATAAAGATGGGCATTCAATTCCCCCAGCCAAGGTGAGGCAACAGAGCATGGTCATTTAGGGTGCCAACTCTGTAGCCAGGTTGCCTGAGTTCCACTCTCAGCTCTGCTGTGTGACTTTGGGCAAATGACTTAACCACTCTGGGCCTCCACTTCCCCACTTGTACTACAGCACTAAGAACAGTACTGATGTGGGACTTCCTCGGTGGTCCAGGGATTAAGAATCTACCTGCCAATGCAGGGGACACAGGTTCAATCCCCGGTCCAGGAAGGTTTCACATGCCAAGGGGCAATTNTTAGAAGAACCTTGCAAAGTTTACCGAGGCTGAAGCAGCCTCAGGACCTGGTGCAAAAAACGGCATGGTTGGTCATGGAGATGAATTATTGTTGTTGTTTAGTCTCTAAATTGTTTCTAACTCTTTTTTGACCCCATGGACTGCAGCCCACCAGCCTCCTCTGTCCATGGGATTTCCCAGGCAAGAATTCTGGACTGGGTTGCCATTTCCTTTTCCAGGGGATCTTCCTAACCCAGGGATCGAACCTGTCTCCTGCATTGGCAGGTAGATTCTTTACCACTGAGCCACCTGGGAAACCCAGAAATGAATTAGAAGTTTTATTTCCCATCCCTCTGAATGGCCCAATATTTGGCACAGGGACCAAGAGACCTGCCTTTGGGTACACACAGCATGCCCCTTTTTAACATTAGTTAGTCAGAAATGGGAATGCCCTTTAGCCAGGCAGGCATTGGGAGTGTGACTGTTTTTTATTCCTCAGCTCTGGGAGGCCAAGGTGAAGCCAGGGAATGGAAGAAAAATGTACACGTCGAGGTCATCTTGCTCCCCCCAACCAACCCCGCAGCCATGGTCCCTGCAGCTGAAAGACACTGAGCCAGGTTTAATCTCTCGCCCGAAGTTTGTCAGAAGTAAAAATGAGCCTGGGTGAGCTTTTCTGACACTTCTCCTGACTTACAGGAATTCAATTTCTGGCCTGGGCATAAATTTGCCGCCAACAGCCCCCGCTGTGGGGGATGGGCCCATTGGCTGAGGTTGGATTCCTGGAATCAGTGCAGCGGTGCATGGAAAAGGTCGTCATGGGGGAAATTGATCTTCCGTGGCTGGCTCAGGAATTTCACGCTAGGAGCCAGGGACGCCCTGGCACAAAATGGAGGCATTCGCTATGAGGCTCCTGGGCAAGGGATGAGGGAGGGAGGCCCTGAAGGCTGGACAGTGCAGGCAGGAGGTGACGATTGGCTGGCTAATAACAGACAGGGACAGCCAAGCATCAGCACTGTCTGAAACTGACTTTCAGAGGCTCCATGGGCGCCTCTGGGGGCGGCAAGTTAATTTGGGGTCCAAAGCTTTGATCATTTGGTTACACCTTGGATACATAAAGATGGGCATTCAATTCCCCCAGCCAAGGTGAGGCAACAGAGCATGGTCATTTAGGGTGCCAACTCTGTAGCCAGGTTGCCTGAGTTCCACTCTCAGCTCTGCTGTGTGACTTTGGGCAAATGACTTAACCACTCTGGGCCTCCACTTCCCCACTTGTACTACAGCACTAAGAACAGTACTGATGTGGGACTTCCTCGGTGGTCCAGGGATTAAGAATCTACCTGCCAATGCAGGGGACACAGGTTCAATCCCCGGTCCAGGAAGGTTTCACATGCCAAGGGGCAATTTACTGAGCCTGCGCTCCACAACAAGAGAAGTCACCACAATGAGAATCCTGAGCACTGCAACTAGAGAAAGCCGTCAGGCACAAAGATCCAGCACAGCCACAAACAAAACAAATATATGAATCTGTTTGCAGTGAGGGAGGAGGGGGAGAACTGTTCAGCATATGACCACGTGTAAGCAGGGAAAAGGTCTGATCAGGAAGATTGTTGAGGGTAGATCAGCCAGAGTGAGACAGAGAGACAGAAAAAATCCACCAGCAAGATTCAACTGAGCACATCAGGGGGCTGACTCAGCCCCTGCTTTGGAGTTTTCCAGAGCTTTCAAAGAAATAGATCTCAGAGAAAACAGCCCCAGCCACAAGGCACATCCTCTGCTCAGAAAGGGGAGGAGGCAGTGCTGGTCACCAGGGTCACCGGAGCCCTTTGTTAGTGAGAACGGGCCACTTGAAGGGAAATCGATCCTGGCTAGGCACGAAGCAGCTGCTCCCAGCCAAAGCTGCTATAGAGAGGCCCTTTGCACCCTCTCCTCCGGGGCTGGGACAGGAGCCAGCAGGAGCCCGGGGATTGTTCTGCCAGGTGGCGGGTCTCCGAAGGGCCTTCAATCAGCATGCATTGTGGCCGCTGGCTCCTACGTCCATCCAAAGTGAAGTTTCAGCATCACCTGCACTCACCAGAGATCCGGCCTCATATGGAATGGTTAACACTATCATCAGCCTTGCCAAGTGCCATCCGCGTGCATGCATGCATGCTAAGTCGCTTCAGTTGTGTCCACCTCTTTTTGACTCTATGGACTGTAGCATGCCAGGCTCCTCTGTTCATGGGATTCTCCAGGCAAGAATACTGGAGTGGGTGGCCATTTCCTTCCCCATAGCATCTTCCCAACCCAGAACTGAGCCCGAGTCTCTTGCATCTCCTCCATCGGCAGGCAGATTCTTTACCACTAGAGTCACCTGGGAGGCATTATGCATGCACATCTATGCCTGAGGAAATGCCCAGAGTCACCTCTTAGCCACGTGACCTTCAGCAAGCAACTTGAACCTCACTGTGCCTCAGTTTCCCATCTTTAAAACAGGGCCAACAGCAGCACCCATTTCTTAGGATTGTAGTGGAGGCGAGTAGCACACAGAGCTTCAAACCATGAGTGATAAGAACTGTGGAAAGAGACTTCTCTGGTGGTCCTGCGGTTAAGAATCTGCATTGCAATGCAGGGGACATGGGTTTGATCCCTGATCTCAGAACTAAAAGCAATTGAGCCCATGCAATTACTGAGCACACGCATCACAACTAGAGAGTCCATGTGCTACAATGCAAGATCCTGCAACCCAGTGCAGCCAAATTAATTAATTTTAAAAAGGCAGGGGCATTCCCAGGTGGTGAAGTGGTAAAGAATCCACTGGTCAATGTAGGAGACGCAAGAGACTTGGGTTCGATCCCTTGGTGGGGAAGATTCCCTGAAGTAGGAAATAGCAACCCACTCCAGTATTCTTGCCTGGAAAATTCCCTGGATAGAGGAGCCTAGTGGGCTACAGTCCTTGGGAGTGCAAAGAGTCAGACACAACTAAGCATACACATACACATCCCTTGCCATAAATTAAAGATAATCCAAACAGTAATCACAGCAAAAACAAAACAATATTAAGAGAAAAAACAGAACTATGGAAGGTCACTCCCTCATAGAGTTGTCCCCTTTCATCTCACAACAGTTGTGGGATGTAGGGGGTGTCTTAAGTCAAAGGTCAGGAAGGAAAGTAGCAGAACCTGACATGCCGTCAGTCTGTTGGGAGACAGTAGCCACGCTAGATGGGTCCATGGAGAAAATTTAATATGGGGAATGTGGTGCCAAGGACCCAGAAGGGCTGGAGGAGGGAAGTGGGAAAGGAAAAGTGATCAGAAGACTAGCAATTGTAACAAGCTATATGATTAGCAGGACCCAAGGAGGGTACCCGAGATCACTGCCTGCAGCTAAGAAACAGGGACAGAAACCCCTTGATTTCTCTTTTCCTCCCACCTACAACTCCTACCACATCTTCCCACTGGCCAAACCTAACAGGAAGCCACTGAGCAAGGGAATCTGGGAAATGTAGTTTTCAGGGGTCAATTTCCCTCAGATATCAAGAGCAAGGTAAGGGTACCTAACTCAGGGCCCAGGCTGCCTCTCTCTAAATTCTGCTCTGGTCAACTGTCCCATTTTATGCCTCACAATATAATATGTCTTAGAAGGAACAGTGATTCTTCTTTAAGGGAGGTAACCAGGGAAGGCTTCCTTGAGGAGGTGACTTTTTAAATTTTTTTTATTTTTCTTGTTGAATTTTCTTTTTATTTTATTTTATTGGCCACACCATGCAGCATCCGGGCTCTTAATTTCCCAACCAAGAATCAAATCCGCGCCCTTGGCAATGAAAGCATGGAGTCTTAACCACTGGGCCACTGGGAAACTCCCCAAGGAGGTGACTTTTAAACTTAGGTGACTTTTTTTCTTCAAACTTTAAATTTTTTTATTTTGTATTGGGGTATAAGTGATTAATAATGCTGTGGTAGTTTCAGGTGAACAGTGAAGGGACTCAGCATATATATACATGCATCCATTCTTCCCTAAACCTCCCATCCAGGCGGGCACATAACACGGAGCAGAGTTCCATGTACTATACAAGAGGTCCTTGTTGGTTATCCCTTTTGAATATAGCAGTGGTACAAACCTTCCCAGACTCCCTGACTAGCCATTCCCCCCAGCAACCGTACGTTCATTTTTTAAGCCTGTGAGTCTCTTTCTGTTGTGTAAGTAAGTTCATTTGTACCATTTCTTTTCGGATTCCACATATAAGAGATGTCATGATATTTCTCCCTTGTCTGAGTTACTTCATTTAGTATGACACTCTCTAGGTCCATCCGTGTTGCTGTAAATGGCATTCTTTTATTTTTTTAATGACTGAGTAATATTCCATTTTATATATATAATATAATATGTTATAATATATAATATAATGTGTATACACACACACGCACACACCCCACACCTTCTTTATCCATTCCGCCCATGGACATTTAGGTTGCTTCTATGTCTTGGCTATTGTAAACAGCCAATGCAGTGAACACTGGGATGCATGTATCCTTTCAGATCATGTTTTTCTCTAGAATATGTGCAGGAATGGGATTGCAGGGTCATTGGTAGCTCTATTTTCAGTTTTATAAGGAACCTCCATACTGTTCTCCGTAGTGGCTGTACCAATGTACATTCCCACCAACAGGGAAGGAGGGCTCCCCTCTCTCCACACCCTCTCCAGCATTTGTTCTTTATGGATTTTTTTGATGATAGCCATTCTGGCTGGTGTGAGGTGATATAGTAGTTTTGATTTGCATTTCTCGAATAACCAGCGATGTTGAACATATTGTCATGTGCTGGTTGGCCATCTGCATGTTCTCTTTGGAGAAATGTCTATTCAGATCCTCTGCCCATTTTTTGAGTGGGCTGTTTGTTTTGATGCTGTTAAGAATCATAAGCTGTTTGTAAACTTTGGAGACTAGTCCCTTATCAGCCACATTAAACTTAGGTGACTCTTAACTATGAAGGAGACTTTCTCAGTCCCCAACTCTGCCTGGCATTTGTCACAGAAGATATCAAACTATATTTGCTGGCTGGTGTAGTGTATGACCCACTAGGGAAGAAGTGTACAAATACAAAGGCCTTATGTCTTGGTCACTACCATGTTCCCAGTGCCTAGAATAGCACTTGGCACATAGTAGGTGCTCAATAACCCTCAGAGCTCAGTTAGTAAAGAATCTGCCTGAAATGCAGGAGATCCTAGTTTGATTCCTGGGTTGGGAAGATCCCCTAGAGAAGGGATAGGCTACCCACTCCAGTATTCTTGGGCTTCCCTGGTGGCAATCAGCTGGTAAAGAACTCACCTGCAATGTGGGAGACCTGGGTTCGATCCCTGGGTTGGGAAGATCCCCTGGAGAAGGGAACGGGCTACCCACTCCAGTATTCTGGCCTGGAGAATTCCTTTTTTTTTTAAATTTCATTATTTTTTATTGAAATATATATACTTATAATATTACACTCGTTTCAAATATACAACATAATGATTAGATGTTTTTATATGTTGTAAAATGACCATCATGATAAACCTGGTTACCAT
Source organism: Neotragus moschatus (assembly GCA_006410615.1). NCBI lineage: Eukaryota > Metazoa > Chordata > Mammalia > Artiodactyla > Bovidae > Neotragus > Neotragus moschatus. Next base: position 289,222 of record SJYA01001109.1, read on the forward strand.
CTGTGCCCATACAAAGTTATTATAATATTATTGACTATAATGTATTTTACATTCCCGTGAAGGAGAATTCCATTGACTGTATAGTCTATGGGGTCGCATAGAGTCAGACACGACTGAGCAACGTTCACTTCACAGGTGCTCAATAAACGTTTGTACAGTAATTTTTAAGACCATGAAGTAGCGCTGCTTGTTCTATAAATTAAGTAGTAGAACTGGAATTACAAACCAAATTCTGTGGTGCTGTAGAAAGGCTGGTGTTTCTACTCTGCCATCTACCAGCTACCCCAGGACTGTCCAAACTCTCTGCATCCTTCAGGGTTCAGAGTAAACATGGTGGTTGTTTAGACTCTAAGTCATGTCTGACTTTTTCGGCCCCATGGACTGTAGCCTGCCAGGCTCCTCTGTCCATGGGATTTCCCAGGCAAGAATACTGAAGCAGTTGCTGTTTTCTTCTCCAGGGGATCTTCCTGACTCAGGGATCGACCCGCATCCCCTGCATTGGCAGGCAGATCCTTTACCACCTGGGAAGGCCATCTCTGAAACATTACTGCCCCCCAAAAGCCTCTCCATCTCTGCAGACAGGTCAAGGTCCCCTCTGTGTGTGTCTCCAAAGTCCCCACCCCTCCCTTCTTACAAGGTTCTTATAGCTCGTAGTTTTTCTTGCCTGGGTGAGTGTCTGCATGCCTTTTCAGGCTGTGAGCTCTAAAAGGGCAGAACTAGGTGCTCTTTCCCACTGTGGCCCCAATAGCAGCACATGCTGGACAGATAGGCAGGTATCATCAGGACATGAGTGAATGAATGAATGGATGAACAAATGAAGGCCTCCTATCTACTCTGAGTCCTCCAGGTGACCTCCTTCTCTCCCACCCTCCACACACTCTCTGTTCTATTCTCTCGGATTTCCTCCCTTCTTCCCATCCTTTCTCAGGTGAAGGTTTCAGGTTTCGAAGGGGTCCTGGGGTCTAAGGGCTTCCCAGGTGGTGCTAGTGGTAAAGAACCCACCTGCCAATGCAGGAGATGCCAAAGACATGAGTTCGATCCCTGGGTCAGGAAGATCCCCTGGAGAAGGAAATGGCAACCCACTCCAGTATTCTTGTCTGGATAATCCTATGGACAGAGGAGCCTGGCGGGCTACAGTCCTTGGGACTGCAAAGAGTCAAACACGCCTGAAGGAACTTAGCACACAGCACACACACATGGGGTCTAAGGGGGGCTTCCCTGGTGGCTCAGATAGTAAAGAATCTGCCTGCAGTGCAAGAGCCCTGGGTTCGATCCCATGGTCAGGAAGATCCCTTGGAGAAGGGAATGGCAATCCCACTCCAGTATTCCTGCCTGGACACTGAGTGACTAACACACATGGGGTCTAAGGCAGTTGAATGTGTCTCAGAAGCACAAAGATCCCAGACCATGAAGACCTGAGTTCAGATCCTGGCTCCGCCAGTTTCTAGCTATGTGACCTTGGCAAGTGATTCAACTTCTCTGTGCAACCGTTTCCGCATCTGCCAAATGGGCATGATGGCAGTGGCTTCCTCCAGGACCATGGGAGAATGAGGCGAGCTATGCAGAACTGCTTCCGGGCTGTATCTCTTCCTCACAGCTCCCTTCTGCAATTCCTAGGCAAGTCTGGGAAGCGGAGGGCTGAGCCTCCGACAGTTAATAAATCCAGAAAGGATCTCAGCTGTGTCAGGGGAGCCCAGTGCCAAGTTGGCCTGATTTTCATCCCCAAAGAGCTGAGAACGGGTTCTGGTATCAGACATCTGCACTGTGATTGGCATAAATGCCTGGTGTTCCTGTGACCCTCTTTGTTAGAGCCTGGGGGTGTAGATGTTCTTGGGGCTCTGCCCAGATCTCCTTATAACGGGGCACACCCGCCCCACAGATGCTGAGAGTGGAAGCTCAGAGCTAGCACTGCCGACCTTCTCTGGAGACCTGCCCTTGGCTTTCGGGAGCTACCACATGCCTGAGATGCCTCAGAGGCTTCCTCCACCCCTAGGAGCAGCCAATGGTTAATTGATGCCAAAGCCCACCCTTCGGCAATGCAATTTACATTCCAGAGCTTCTCCCATCCTCGTGGATCAGGCCAGTGTACCTGAGTCCCCTTTCCTGGTCTCACTTCTCTTTACCCCTCCCCCTACTCACAGTTAGTCATGTGCTCCAAACCCATGTCTTGGGTTCTGCTTCTCACAAACCCAACCTAAGATGGGGAGAAACAATGAGCATTCAACAGGAGAGGGCATTTATGTGAGTGTCCCTTCAAAGCTCATCTTCACACCCAGGCACCAGGTTCTGTCATTTCCACCTACACAGGCCATCCATCAGCTAATCCCAAGAACAGCTCTCGCTTCAAAATGTATCCCCAGTTCTGCCCGGTCCACCCAGCCTACAATGCGCAGTCCTTATCACTTTCTAAGGCTTGCTCTGCTGCATTTTATTGCATAAAATGTACTGCTCCTTGACCCTACATTAAAATTTATCTTGTTTCTTGTCTGTCTCCCCTGTAATGCTGTCAGCGTTCCAAGGGCAGCACCAAAGGATGCTTATTGTATTGTGTGTTGCTGTATCTGCAAGCCGGAACAGGGCCTGGCACGAAGTAGGTGCTCAACAAACATTTCTGGAATTAAAGAATGAATCCTTTACATGCATTCATTTAGAAACAACTTTAAATGTCTCTTTCTCTTGCGTGTGTGTGTGCTAAGTCGCTTCAGTCATGTCTGACTCTGCGCAACCCTATGGACTGTTGCCCTCCAGGCTCCTCTGTCCATGGGATTCTCCAGGCAAGAATACCGCAGTGGGTTGTCATGCCCTCCTCCAGGGGATCTTCCCAACCCAAGGATCGAACCCACGTCTCTTGCATCTCCTACATTGGCAGGCAGGTTCTTTATCACTGGCGCCACCTCGGAAACCCATCTTTTTCTTTTACCTCGCTCCACTCAGAATCTATGCACCTTTTGCTCTCTGGATGGGCATCTTAGTGCAGTCACCTCTGCCCTGGTCCCCTGGATCCCACTCTCGCCACCCACAGTGTGTTCCCCTCTGCAGCAGCTAGAGGCCACCATATTCTCCCTCTGACCAGAAGCCTCTATGACTCCCACCCTCACTTGTAAATAGCAAAGTTCTCCCACAGCCCACAAGGCCTTGCACAATCTGCCCCTGTCACCCCTCTGCCCTCACCTCCTCTATGCTCCCCTCACTCACTGTTTCAGCCACACAGGCCTCCTCACTGTTCCTACGACACCCCAGGCACGCTTCTTCTACATCAAGTTTTGCACCCACTAGCCCCCTTGCCTGGAAAATGTCCTTCCTTTATTTCACGTCATTTTTTTCAAGAGGCCACCTTGACCTCGCCCCTGTCAAAGCAACGAATGTTTCAGCACCACCCATTTCCTTCTTTGCTTTATCAGCTTCCAACACACTACATCATTTATGCATTAATTTTGTGTGCTATCTTTCTTCTTTTCTGGAATGTCAGCCAGCGGTCTTCACCTGTTTTTGTTCACTGCTATATCATCGGTGCCTAGAATGGTACGTTGCATACCACCAGGTATTCATTGGTTACTTTTAAAAATGTGCGTATTTGCAGCCAATTAATCCAACTGTTCTCTTTTCCCCATGGGGGCCTAGTGTTCAATGGCTGCAAACAGCAGCCCCCTTGGTAGTGTGGGCAGCCTGTTGTCTATACAGGCTGCCCTAAGGGACCGTGGAGACAGTCCTTTCCAGGGGACATTCATGGATGGCATGCTAGTCCCAGTCTAGCCTCCAGACAGGTGTGTGAAGTGCCTTTGAAAGCCCCAGGGCACACTGGCCAGGGTCCACACTGGGGAGGTCAAAATGTCCATCCGCACCAAGCTGCAGAACAAGGAGTGTTGGACTGGGGCCCTCCGCAGGGCCAAGTTCAAGTTCCCTGGCCGCCAGAAGAGCTACATCTCCAAGAAGTGAGGATTTACTAAGTTTAACATGGATGAACTTGGAAACATGGTGGCAGAAAAGCGGCTCATTCCAGATGGCTGTGGGGTCAAATACAGCCCTGATCACTGCCCCCTGGACAAATGGTGCCCTGTGCTCACGAGAGCCTGGGTGCTGTCCCCACCTTACTCATGCGTGTGTGCTAAGTCGCTTCAGTCATGTCCAACTCTTTGAGACCCTATGCCTGTCAGGTTCCTCTGTCCATGGGATTCTCCAGGCAAGAATACTGGAGCAGGTTGCCATGCCCTCCTCCGGGGGATCTTCCTAGCCCAGGGATTGAACCCTCATCTCTTGCATCTCCTACATTGTAGGCAGATTCTTTACTGCTGAGCCACTGAGGAAACCCCACTGTTGGCATTAATGCCTTCTTTTTCCACCCACTGCAGGTAGCAGGTCAGGGAGAGGAGACTAGGCAGGGTCAGCCTCACCTCAGGCTGGAACCCAGGTCTCCTGCATTGCAGGTGGATTCTTTACCACTGAGCCACCTACTCATGCCCACCAATAAATCCTACTTTCCTAAAAAAAAAAAAATTGTATAGCAGAACTTCTCTCAAGGTCCAATGGTTAAGACTCTATGATTCCAATGGAGGGAGCACAGGTTTGATCCCTGCTCAGGAAACTAAGATCCCACATGCCACATGGGACGGCCAAAAAAAAAAATTTGCCCAACACCCTGTGAGGCAGAGACTCTCAGCAACAACCCCTCCCCGCCTCCCCCCCCCCTCCCGCAGAGAGATGAGGACACTGAGACCTGCCAAGGGACGTGCCATGCTTGGTGGGTCCAAGAGTGGTCCACAGGTATCTCTTTGGGTGTGTGTGTGACTGTATGGGATTCTGAGTTTTGTCTGCTGGTCTGAGCCCAAACGCCTGGATCTGTCTGGACACCAACACCAGAGGAGGCTGCCTGGACATGTTCAAGCAAATTTTGCATGTGAGTGTCTGTGTGTGGAAGGGAAGCAACGGACCAGCTCCCAGACAGGTGGGAATGTGTGTGTGCTCAGCTGTGTGGGAAAGTGTGTGTGTGACAGCACACAGGATGACAAGGATTCATGCATCCACAGCCAAGCTCTGTGTGCGTGTGTGTGTGTGTGTGTGTGTGTGTGTGTGAAAGGGGGAGGGACAGCTCTGGGAGGCTTGGATGGGGCTGGAGCTGAAGTCAAAGGAATGTGGTGGGTGAGGGAAGAGCCCCGCCAGTCAGAGGCCTGTTATTTATAGACAGATCCTGGTTCATAAATTCCAAATGTTTTTTTTTTTT
>SJYA01001109.1:294851-318781 GCA_006410615.1 Neotragus moschatus
CCCCCCCCCCTCCCGCAGAGAGATGAGGACACTGAGACCTGCCAAGGGACGTGCCATGCTTGGTGGGTCCAAGAGTGGTCCACAGGTATCTCTTTGGGTGTTTGTGTGACTGTATGGGATTCTGAGTTTTGTCTGCTGGTCTGAGCCCAAACGCCTGGATCTGTCTGGACACCAACACCAGAGGAGGCTGCCTGGACATGTTCAAGCAAATTTTGCATGTGAGTGTCTGTGTGTGGAAGGGAAGCAACGGACCAGCTCCCAGACAGGTGGGAATGTGTGTGTGCTCAGCTGTGTGGGAAAGTGTGTGTGTGACAGCACACAGGATGACAAGGATTCATGCATCCACAGCCAAGCTCTGTGTGCGTGTGTGTGTGTGTGTGTGTGTGTGTGTGTGAAAGGGGGAGGGACAGCTCTGGGAGGCTTGGATGGGGCTGGAGCTGAAGTCAAAGGAATGTGGTGGGTGAGGGAAGAGCCCCGCCAGTCAGAGGCCTGTTATTTATAGACAGATCCTGGTTCATAAATTCCAAATGTTTTTTTTTTTTATCTCCCTCACTGCCAGGCCCTTATAAATATTCATGAGTTTCCTGCCTCAGAATATTCAAGTAGTCAGAGGAGGAGTGGGGTGGGCCGTGAGAGGGGAAAGAGAGGGTCCTGGTGGCAGCGAGAGGACACGCGGGTGGAGAGGACTGGGCTCTGTCTGGAATTGCCTTCTCCCCTCAGGGCTCCTCTTCCAATGCAGCTGCTGAGATGAGAAAAGTTCTGGGCCAATACAGAGATCTCTCAATACCTATTACTATTCTTCCCCAGTGTCTGTGGAAAAATACCGCCCACTCTGGGGGCAGAGAAGGCATGTGTGCTGTTTTCTCAGCTCTGATGATAGCTCCGGCTTGGAAACTTGTTACCCTGGGACCCCGCGCCTCTGAAGGGGTTGGGACACCCCTCAGACATACGATGAGACAAAGGAGCTCTGGAGGCAAACCCCTCTTGTCCCGTCCCATGGAGGGGGTTAGGTCCCAAAGACTAGTCCGTAAGGGAAGAAATAAAGTGTGTGTGTGTGTGTGTGTGTGACAGAGAGAGAGAGAGTGTGTGTGTGTACCTGCATCTGTGAGAATCTCTTCAAATGTGAAACAGACTGTGGCAGCTGGCAGAAGTGTTCACAAATTTTCCAGTTCTCTCTTGGGCTCAGGATAAGACTCTCCCTCCCCAGTGTGGCCCTAGGACTTCCTTTAGCCAATGCCGTGTGGGTGGAAGTGACCTCCGGGGAAGAGCTCTAACAGCCAGTGCGTGATTTGCCACATTCTTGCCTCAGTAATTGTGGAAGTGCATGTGGATGAGAAGCCTCCAGCAGTTGGCCACATGAAGCAGAGACCCCTGCCAACCGGCATGTAGCAGGAGCAACTGCTCATTTGGCTGTGCTAAACCGCTGAGATTTGGGGACTGTGTGTTAGGCAGTACAGCCTTGCCTGTGCTGACTGGCACAGAGCCTGAGTGTGTGAGATGGATGAGTGGCACATCTGTGTCTGTGTGGCCAAGAACACACGTGAGTGTGTAGCCGAGTACAGGCCTAAGTGTGCAAGCATCGGCAACTGTATGGAACTATACACATGCGTGTATAAAACAGGGACTGAGTAAGAATGTGCAAGGCTCTGTAGGTGGGTAAAAAAAACCGTGAACATGAATGGCCAGGCACTGCACTGCACTGCACAACTCCAGGGGGCACTGTTCTCTGAGAACACATCCCCTAGAGTTGGGGCATTGCTGTAAACATGAAAGTATCATAGGTTGGGAGGCTGTGTCTGAATGCGCTGCCTTGGCTGGCTGGCAGTATGTTTGTGATTCGTTCTGTGCCCGTGTGTGTGTGTGCAAGGATTTATATACGGCTACCATGCTAAGTCACTTCTGTCGTGTCCGACTCTGTGCTACCCCAGAGATAGCAGCCCATCAGGCTCCCCCGTCCCTGGGATTCTCCAGGCAAGAACACTGGAGTGGGTTGCCATTTCCTTCTCCAATGCATGAAAGTGAAAAGTGAAAGTGAAGTCGCTCAGTCATGTCCGACTCTCAGCGACACCATGGACTGCAGCCTACCAGGCTCCTCCGCCCAAGAGTACTGGAGTGGGTTGCCATTGCAAGGATTTATATACGGCTACCGTATCAACGTGCTTATATGTGCAAAGCATGTTGCTGTGGGTTTGAGGAACATATATGGATGTGGATGCTGTGTGTCTGTGTGCTGAAGTGTGAATTGACCCCCTGTGTGATGAGTCTGTGTGAAGTGAAAGCACCGCTCTAGTCTCCATCAGAGTGGTCACAGCCAACACGGAGGGAGGCAAGGCCACCTTGGGCATTCCCAAGCTGTCAGCTCTGCTGTACACGTTTCTGGGCTCAAGGGCTGGAGCTGGCTTCAACTTACGTCCTAGGATGACCTGGCACTGGAAAATAAAGTTCACTTCCCCACATTAGTCCTGGAATATGCTATGTCATTTACAGTGGACATTAATCAGTGGTACTCAACTGTTTGAGCAAAGTGGCTCAACAGGTAGGGAGGTCCCTGCTCTCCTCAATTTCCCCAAGAGAAGCACATTTTCCTTTTCTATCCTCATAACCTCTTCTCTGGTCTCAGGATATGGGGTCAGCACTGGTTCATCTCAGGGAAGTGAAAGAAAGTGAAAGTGTTAAGTTGCTCAGTCATGTCTGACTCTTTACAACCTCAGGGACTGTAACCTGTTAGGCTCCACTGTCCATGGAATTCTCCAGGCAAGAATAGTGGAGTGGGTTGCCATTTCTTTCTCCAGGGGATTTTCCTGACCCAAGAATCGAGCCCGGGTCTCCTACATTACAGGAAGTTTCTTTACCATCTGAGCCACCAGGGAAGCCCTTGGTCCATCTCAGGACTTAGGTTCAACTCTGGTCCATCTGAGGACCTGGATTTGACCTTGCCTATCTCAAGCTTGAACTGTAGCCTCAATTCATCTAGGACTTGGGTTCATCTCTGGGCTCCTAGGTCTCCTAGGACCGGGTTTATCTTTGGTCTATCCCTAGACTGAAGTTCAGTCTTTGCTGATCCAGGGCTTGGGCTTGACCCTAGACTGTCTCAGAGTCAACCGTGGAGTATCTTAAGACCTTATGGGTATATCTCTGCTCTGCAGGGCTTGAATTAATCTCCAGTCTCAGAACCTGAGTTAAGCCTTTTCTCACTCAGAATCCAGCTTTCCCCAGGTCTATCTCAGGATCTGAGCCCCCCTTACCCAAGCTCAACTTTCAACAATCGGTGGTAAACCCACAGCTGACATTTCCTCTTTCTGAGCATCTCCTTACTCATGGATCACTTCCCCCAACAAGTGCTTAGGCTTCTTGAATGAATGTCCACTTCAAATGATTGGTGTGTCCCATGATTAATGAGGGTAGGGGGATTTTATCTCTCCAATGCCATTATCTAAAATTCACCAGCATGGATTTTATGGGTCTTTCAAGGATTATTGCAAGGGTTTCTTGATAAGCTATTACAAGCAGCATTAATCTTCAAGAATTGGGGAGTTTACGAGAATCCATCATGAGTCTTAACTCATAAACACTGGAGTTGGACACCCTCCTCCCCATCTAATCTCTCTGTAGGCTCAGAGGCCCAATCTGAGGCCAGGATCTCAGTAGCAAACTTTGAAGAGGGCCTTCTTCATGGGTGTGTACGATGGGAATGAACGCCTGCACACTGTCATGGGGCAACTTGAGCTAAACTGGGAGGCTCAAACTAGTCTCTATTTTCCTCCAATGTTCCCTGATCTCCCAGGGAAAATAATAGCCATAAAGTGGAACCTCTCTTCTCCCCTGACATATTTTACAAACTTGTGCTCCACTCTGGCCCCTCCCTCCTGTTACAATAGAGGAGTTGCCCTTCATTGCAAAGATCATGCAGCTCTTCTTGCTTTGGTCCTCTTCTGCCTTCTTATGTTGTTGTTCAGTCGCTAAGTTGTGTCTGACTCTTTGCAGCCCCATGGACTGCAGCATGCCAGGCTTCCCTGTCCTCCACCATCTCCCAGAGTTTGCTCAAACTCATGTCCATTGAACTGGTGAACCATCTCATCCTCTGTCGTCCCCTTCTCCTCCTGCCCTCAATCTTTCCCAGCAGCAGGGTCTTTTCCAATGAGTCAGCTTTTCGCATAGATGGCCAAAGTATTGGAGCTTCCGCTTTAGCATCAGTCCTTCCAATGAACATTCAGGGTTGATTTCCCTTAGGATTGACTAGTTTGATCTCTTTGCTGTCCAAGGGACTCTCAAGAGTCTTCTGCCTTCTTATACGATCTCTTTTATCTGTATTTATCTATTGCTCTTATTCATTTTAAATTTTTTATTTTATATTGGAGTAAAGCTGATTAACAATATTGAGATGGTTTCAGGTGAACAGCAAAAGGACGCAGCCATACGTATACACGCATCCATTCTCCCCAAGCCCCCTCCCATCCAGGCTGCCACAGAACACTGAGCAGAGTTCCCTGCTTTACAGTAGCTCCCTGTTGGTTATCCATCCTAAACAGAGCAGTGTGCACATGTCGATCCCTAACTCCCTAACTATCTCTTCTTCCCATTCTTCCCCCCCTCCCCCCCCCCGGCAACCATAAGTTCGTTTTCTAAATCTTTGTTAGTTGCTTTCTGTTTAAGACAGTCACTTCATTTTTTGCTTCGAGTGAATTCACTCGAACACAATAGGACGTGTTTTAAATGTAACTCATAATGCTAGGTCAAGTTCGGTGTCCACTGTTCTGTGAAGACGTCTAGAGAGTTCTCTTGCATACGATTCCTTNATAAGTTCGTTCTCTAAGTCTGTGGATCTGCTTCTGTTTTGTAAGTAAAGAACTTTCTCATTGGTTTTTAAATAAACTCAAGTCTCTCCTATGAAAGAACAAAACGCCTTACTTGACTCCTCCTTCCATCTGTCTTCCACTCCCCTCCTCCTCTTTTCAGTTGCCTACACTAACTGCCTCCGTTTCCTCACTTCCTGAACTAGCACCTTCACTGCTCCTGTCTAGTTTCTGACCCCATCACACCACCGACACAGATTTTGCCAAGTCCACCCACGGCTTCCATGTTTCTAAACACAATGGCCATTTTTCAGCCTGCCGTCTCTCTTGACCTCTCATCAGGGTTCAACTCTGTTGACTTTTCTCTCTTTCTTGATATATTTCCTTCCCTGGCTGCCCTCACACGTTTGCATGGTTCCTTCCCACCCTAGTGCATCTCCTTTGCAGACTCATCTTCCTCCACCTGGTCGTTAAATGTTACTCAAGATCAGGATAAGTCAACCCGAGCATGACAGATATTGTGGCCAGAAAACAATTCTGTGCATTGTAGGATATTTAGCAGTCTGTCTGGCTTCTACCTGCTAGACACCAGTCGTATCCCCTTTCAGCTGTGACAACATGTCCCCAGACAATGCCAAATATCTCCCTGGGTGCAGAATCACCTCCAAGTTGAGAACTAGTGCTCCAGATTCAGTCTTAGGCTCTCTCGTTCCCTCGATCTTTCTCTGAGGGTATTTACTCTTACCAAATCTCCTATCATCACTTGCATGCATGTACATCCTCAGAACTCCAAATACGTATACATATCTGACTCCTTGATCCCCTCACCCTCACCCAAGACCCTTGGCCATCTCAAAAGCATCTCAGTCCCCAAAATGCTCAAAATGAAATGCAATCTTCTCTCCTGAACCTAGTTCAGATCCAGATTCCTATGTTAACATGTTAACTTCTCCATCCCCTTCCCTACCCCCAGGCAGTGGTTCAGATGCCCAGGCATTATCCCCACCCGCGTTTCTACTCTCTCACTTGGTCTAGTTGACTTTTAACTCCTAGATACTTTTACAACTCATGCAGGGTTCTCCATGCTCTATCATCACTCAATGGTCCAAGCCACCCTCACAATTCAGAAAGTCTATCTGATCTGTCTTGATCTACCCTTTCTCTTACCACTTCACTCCACACATGGGAGCCTCAGGAACCTTTTTTTATATATATATTCCTTACTCCATTATGGTTTATCACAGGATACTGAACAGAGTTTTCCTGCACTATACAGTAGGACCTTGTTTATCCCTTCTGTATAAAATAGCTTGTATCTGCTAATCCCAAATCTCCCAATCCATCCTTTTCCATCTCTCTCCTGTTTGGCAACCACAAGTCTGTTCTCTGTATCTGTGGGTCTGTTTTTGTTTTGAAGATAAATTCATTTGTGTCATATTTTTAGATTCCACATATAAGTGATATCATATGGTATTTGTCTTTCTCTTTACAACTGACTTCACTTACTGTGATAATCTCTAGGTCCATCCACATGGCTGCAAATGGCATTATTCCATTCCTTTTTATGACTGAATAATACTCCACTGTGTATATGGACCACATCTTCTTTATGCATTAATCTGTCACTTAATTGAGGTTGTTTCCATGTCTTGGCTCCTGTATATAGTACTGCTATGAACACAGAGGTGCATGTATCTTTTTGAATTATAGTTTTGTCTGGATACATGCCCAGGAGTGAAGTTGCTGGATCATATGGTAACTCTATTTTTAGTTTTTTTGAGGAACCTCCATACTGTTTTCCACAGTGGCTGTACCAACTTACATTCTCACCAACAGTGTGGGAGGGTAGGGAACTTTTATAATGCGTACTGATGATATCATTCTTCCAACCAAAACCTCACGGGCAGATTTCTTTTATTCTTAGGATACAGATAAAGCCCCTTAACACAGCCACGAGGCCCTGCCGGCCTGACCTGTATTTACCTGTCTGCTTTCATGCTCCATTGTCTCTCCCTTCCAAGGCCATCTTTGGTCTGCCATATAGTTTGCCTCATCCCAGAGCCTTTGCATAAGCAATTCTCTCTGCCTGGAATACCCTTTGCTCTCTGCTTCAGATCTCAGCTCTTACTTCCTCTGACTTTCCAAATTAAATCAAATCCCCTTATTAGATGCTCTTTTGACACCAAGAATCTTTCTTCAAGCTGTTATCACAGCTGCCATTTATATTTATTTGTGAAATTTGGTCATCACCTGTCTTTCTGTTTTGAAGGAGGCTCCATGCACTGCTTGGCTCACCATCTTATCCTCCAAGAAGGGCACACAGTCGGTCCTCAACGGTTATTTGTTGAATAAATTAATGACTGGATAAACGGCCACACTGCTTTCAGGATCAAGTTCGAGTGATGTGCTCTGGCATTTGGGAATCTCCATGACCTCAAGGACTGAGCTCTCAGTCCAGGTAAAGGTCAGAACAGAGACCAAAAGGCACAAGACACAAAGTGGAGAATAATAATTCTGTAGAAGTGGGAAGTCAGAGGCAGGGATAACCAAGAAGAAATAGGCCCTCCAAGGCGCATGGCAGGTAAATCTTGGGGAATGAAATGCCCTTCACAGAACTAGAGGGAAATTCAGGCCATTATATCTACCTGATTATTAATGGGCAGGGTGACCCAGCTGGTTGGTTCCTAGGTCTCTGGTTCTCTCCAAACATCAGCCCATTTATCTGTTCCTCACTTTCTCCTCCCCAACATCAACTGGATCCATCAGCAAGTCCTGATGGCTCTCCCCTAAGAAACGTGCCAATCTGCCCTATGTTCACTTTTCCAGATGCTTCTTTCTCAGCCCAGCCACCTCTGGCTTTTGCTTGGACCATTGCAGTCACCTCCTCCCTGATCTCCCTGCTTCCACACTCACTCTCTGGTATCCTTTTCCCATCACAGAAGTTAGAGGGATCTCTAAACAATGTCAATCAGATCATGGCTCCCCTCTCCACTGCAACTTATCCAGCAACTTTTCATTGTATTTAGAATAGAAAACTCACTTTGGCCTGTGAGGCCCTGCATCAAGTGTCCCCTACCAACGTGTAAGACCTTAGTCCTCTCCTCCTCTTGAGTAACCCAGCCCTCTTTCCAGAAGGCATGAAACTCATTCCCATGTCAGAACATTTGCACTGTGGTTCCCCCTCCTAGAATGCTCTTCTCCCAGAATGCTCTTCCCTCTCCCAGAATGCTCCTCTCCCAGTTCTTTCCCTCTCCCAGAATGCTCCTCTCCCAGTTCTCTCCTTCTCTCAGAATGCTCTTCTCCCAGTTCTTTCCCTTTCTCAGAACACTCTTTTGCCAGAACGCTCTTCCTTTTCCAAGAATGGTCTTCCCTTTCTCAGTTCTTTCCATGGCTGGCTCCTTCTCATCTGTCAGGTCTCTGTTGACATGTCACCTCTTCAAACTTCTAAGATGAATGAATTCTGGGGATCTAATGTACAGCATGGTGACAATAGTTACCAACACTGTATTATATACTTGAAAGTCGCTAAGAGAGAAATCTTAAATGTTCTCACCTCACACACACAAAAATGGTAATGATGTGAGGTGATGGAGGTGTTAACTAACTCTGGCGAAAATCATTTTGTAATACACATGTGTATCAAATCATCATCTTGTACACCTTAAATTTACACAATGTTATATGTCCATTATATCTCAATAAAGCTGGCAAAGAGTCACCTCCCCTGAGAGCCCTATAATGGTGTCTTGACAAAATGAAGTTCTCTGGTCACTTTCTTTTACTTGTTAGTCTCATTACAGCACGTATCTCTCCAAAACGAACTTGTTTATATATCTACTTAGATGTTTGTTGCGTCTCCATGTAACATACACATCACAAGACTGAGGCAGACCCATCATATTCACAGTTGCATCTCAGCCTCTACAACAGTGACTGAGACTCTAGGCATTCAGTCAGAGTTTGTGGAGTGAATACATTCATGAGTGAATGAGTGATGATGTCTAGCACTGCCTCCCTTCCCCGTGACCCCTCCAAGAGAAAACTGCTACTTGTAAATCCCAACTGAGTGGAAGACCTCCAAACCACATGTTCCCAGGCACCCAGGGTGTCTGACAAATTGGACAACAAGTGGATTCCTGAAGCAAGTTGAAAGAGACAAATTCTCTAGTCCGGGGAGATGTAATTGGAACATGGAGGTCAAGGCAATTAAAAGGTATGGGGGCCAGTGAGGCCCTGGAGCTGGAGATGCATGGCGGATCAGGGGCTGCAGAAACCAGAGCCATGACAGGCTGGAGTGAGGAGTGCAGAAATGAAGACTCCTCAGAGTAGGGGGGTGGACAGAAAAGAGGGTTTCCTCCTGAATCCATAGGAGCCCCACCTCCACCACATCCCTCATCCCTGTATCTGCACAGTGCTGTTACCGGCTGATAATCTCTCATTTATTACCAGTCTCTTTTCTTATGCACAGTTTTATTTATTTACTTATTTTTAATTTTGGTTGTGCTGGGTCTTCGCTGCTGCGCAAGCTTTTCTCTAATTACAGCAAGTGGGGGACTACTTTCTAATTGTGATGCTCAGGCTTCGCATTGTGGTGGTTTCTCTTGTTGCCAAGCACAGACTCTAGGGCACGCAAGCTTCATTAGTTGTGGCTCCCAGGCTCTAGAGCACAGGCTCAACAGTTGTGATGCGTGGACTTAGTTGCTAAATGGCATGTGGGATCTTCCCGGACCAGGGATCAAACCCATGTCTCCTGCGTTGGAAGGCAGATTCTTCACCACTGAGTCACCATGGAAGCCCTGTTACTGGTCTCTTTCCACTAAAACATCAGCTCCATGAGAGCAAACACCCTGTTTTTCCTGTCTACCTGGCGCCTAGTAGGTGGAGAATAAATATTTGCCAACTGAATTGCTAAATGAGTGAGTGAATGACAGCTTCCCGAGTCCCTGAAGCCCCTGTTATTGGGTTTTCTGAGACTCCCTGTACTCTTTATCTAAAACTCTTACCTCACTGGGCCATATTAGGGGCTTTTTTTATTCCAAATAGATGCTCCGACATCCACCCATCCCCAGGCAGACAGACAGGAACTGTGATGTTTGGAGGCAAATAAGAAGGAAGAGAGATGTCAGGGAAGAGTGCCCAGTGGGAGAGGAAACCATGGCTTTAAAGGACTGACTCTCAGAGCAGGAGAGAAACAGATGAAGATGGGAGGCTACTGGGACACTATGATAATAATGCCAGGGCTGAAATGCAGAGGATAAAGAATCTCTTTGCATTTCAAAAACATCATCATAGGGGACTTTCCTGGTGGTCCAGTGGCTAAGACTCTGTGCTCCCAATGCAGGGGGCCTGGATTCCATTCCTGGTCAGGGAACTAGACCCCACATGCCACAACTAAGAGTTGGCATGCTGCAGCTAAAGACCCCTTGTGCTGCCACTAAGACCTGGTACAGCTAAATAAATAATTTTTTTTTTAAAAAAGAATATTCATAATGATGATTCTATTCAGTATTAGAGATAGTCCCTAACACACAGTGAGCTCCACCTGTGCTGGGTGCCACTTTAAGCCATACCTGAGCACTGGTGGCCATAACTGGCCCTGAAGGGAGAGGGGTGTCAAACAAGGGAGAATCTCAGCTAAGACAGCCTGAGTGAGGCTGACTCAGGGCTCTGTATTTGCACTCGTGTATCTTGGGTCTTCTCCTCCACGGTTCTCTAAAAAGGGTCTGAAAAGGTCACTTATGCTGGCTTTGAGATCTCATTTTGCCAGGAACCCTGGAGAATTGGGGGGGGGTCGGTCATTTGCATCCCAAATAGTGATATGTGGGTACTGAGGTACACAGGGGGCTCTGTGACTGTGGACATCAGTGTTCATCCACAGGCACCTGTGAGTACCTGCATTCTGGACACACATGGAACATCTGGACACATCTGTGACAAGCCATGTGCATGGGTGCATATGAGCATACTTCACATCGAGGGGAATGCTGGTGTGCTTCACTGGGCGAGTGCAAATATACATGCCTCTTGCACTGTTGTCCATAGCTGTGAACATTCCCTTCGTTTAGACGTGTTCACAAGCGTCTGTTCCCATATGCAATTTGTGAGCCCACAAGTCAGTTTGCATAAGGACTCTTAAATATATATACACATTATACATACATATGTACATACAAACATATATGTATATATGGGCTTTCCAGGTGGCTCAGTGCTAAAGAATCTGCCTGCCAATGCAGGAAGACTTGGGTTCAGTCCTTGGGTCGGGAAGATCCCCTGGAGAAGGAAATGGTAACCCACTCCAATATTCTTGCCTGGAGAATCCCATGGACAAAGGAGCCTAGCAGGCTTCAGCCCATGGGGTCACAAAAGAGTTGCCATGTCTTAGCAACTAAACAACACAACATATCTTTATATATATCAGGTGTACACTGCATACATGTGTATTTATATACCTCTCTCCTTGAGTCCTCAAGTCCATGTGCTACTGTGTAGCCACGTACATAAATGCACACTGCTTAATCCAGAAACTGCACTGCCACAGTGCCCATCGCAGAAGGGAATGCCCCCTTATAAATAGCCATGACCCTCTGTGTGCTAATCTGCACAGCCAAGTCTGTATCTGTATGTCTAATCAGGAGCCACAAGCATGTGGACACACATTTGTGTCCATTCAAGATCCCTGCCCTTCCACGTATGAATACAGCTCTCCATGTGCACTTGTGTCCATCTGCCTGTACCAGCGAATATCTCCCCGCTCCTCTCAGCAGGAACTGACATCTGTATATGTTCTGTCAGTTGCACTCTCAGGTCTCCTCAACCAATTCATTAGCATGGCAGTCAGTCCTGGAAATATTCCTGCAGAATTTATGCTTTACTAATAAGCCTGGTGTCCTGCTGAGGTCACATGGCACTTTACAAGGGCTAATGGAGCCAGCTTCGGCCAGCAGGGCTGGGGATTCCTGGTCTCCTGGAATAGCCAGAGAATGCGCTCACCGGAATGAGCAAATTTCTCTTCCTTCTCACTGCACCAAATGCCCCAGCCAACGCCTGTCTGCAGAACCGAAGTCACATTTCAAGGTATGTTTATCACCCCAATGCTACCCTGGCATCGCATTAAGGGGGGCATCATCGTCTCTGTCATTATACTGAAGGCCGCATCGCTGGTGGACGCTATGCCGAGGGCTGCCTCAACAGACTGTGTGCAGTGGGAAGGGACAGGCAGAGGTAAGAAGTAACCCCAAGGGACCTGGTGGGACTAGAGCAATGGAAGAAATGGGGACCCTGGCGCTATGCCCTGGGGGAGGGAAGCTGCAGAGGAGCAAACAGGGCATCAAGACTTGGCACTCGGGGACTTCCCTGGTGGTCCAGTGGCTAAGACTCTGAGCTCCCAAGGCAGGGGCCTTGGGTTTGATCCCTGGTCAGGGAACCAGATCTCACATGCTGCAACTAAGACCCAGTGCAGCTCTGGGGGGACCAGCAGGTCTCCAGCCTCTCTGCCTGAGTCTACGCACCCGAGGCCACTTTGCTCTTCTGGATGGATGGATAGGGCAGCGGGGAGAAGGCTGTTATAAATTAAACATTGAGACGCCATCTGAGCACCAGACAGCCATCACCTCATTGGCTGGTTCTCTCCCAGGAGGCTGCGGGACCGCAGGGTGGGGGAGAGGGCAGGGGAAGTGGCTCGCTTAATTAATTAGTCCTAATTGAGATATCTCTGTAAATACCCCTTTATGGAAGGACACGATCCCATCATTTCCTGGGAATTTGCCATCTCTATTTGTCCGCGGCCCCTGAGCATCGCAGAAATGACAACAAAAGAAAGAGCAGTCCAAAAGACGGCTGGAGATTTATCCGTGCTTCCGATGATGATGGCAGCACCGAGGGGCTGGGGGAGGAGGCTCAGAGATGCACGGAGACCCAGGCGGGGCGGCAGGCAGAGAGACAGAGAGGTGCCGGCAGGGAGAGATGGGGAAACTGAAACACTGGGCAGGAGGCGGCAACAAGCAATAGGGAGACCAAGCGACACGGGCAGAGTGAAGAAATTCAGGCTCTGGAATACAGGAAGAGGGAGAGACAGCCAGAGATGGGCGGAGAAACTTCACACCAAGGAAGACCAGAAGTGGGGACAGATGGACCACGGCTGGGCCAACAGACCTTCCTCTGCCTTTTCCCGCCTCGCCCGGTCTCCCCATCTCTTAGGCAAACTACCCACTGCGGCAGCGGCAACCATCAAGCCTGATTCCTCTTTGGCCCTTGCTCCCCTCCCCTTCGCTCTCCCTCCCCCAATCACTCCTGCAATCATCTTCCTTGTTCAAAATGAGCTTCCGCAGCTGTAGCCCAGACAGCTGTTCCATCTTGGAGCCAATGCTGGGTCCTGGTGGCTGGGTCCTAGAGGGACACCCTCCTGGGCAGCAGCGTGGGTGAGGGAGGGTGGGGGAGGGTTCAGGTTCGCCAAGAGCTTGGGCACCCACCCACCCTTCACCCCAGACTCCCATTAAAGTGTGCCCCCCATCCCCAGCATCACCAGGGGTACAGACACTCCCCACTTGTCCCTCTAGGGCCCTCAAGGGCTATGCTGGCCTGGCCCATCCCATCCCACTCACTGACTCCTGCCCAACACAGGTTCCAGCTCTGTCCTGTCTCAGGAGCCCTCTCAGGTCTGAGAATTTGAGCCTCACCCCTACCCCCTGTCAGGGTGCTGGATTGTGATACAGCAACTATGGCAATAATGGAAACAGAATCCTAGAGGGAGACACAGATAGACAGAGACTGAGAGACAGATGTGGCTTCCTACGTGGCACAGCAGTAAAGAATCCACCTGCCAAAGCAGGAGATGCAAGAAACGAGGGCTCGATCCCTGGGTCGGGAAGATCCCCTGGAGAAAGGAATGGCAACCCACTCCAGTATTCTTGCCTGGAGAATTTCATGGACAGAGGAGCCTGGTGGGCTAGAGTCCATGGGGTCGCAAAGAGTCGGACACGACTGAGCACACACACATGGCATGGCACAAGAGATAGACATGGAAGAGATACAGTGACAGACACATCAAGAGGCAGAGATGGCAGAACCAGAGCCAAAGAGACACATCAAGACAGAGACGCACAGGAAGGAGGAAGGAGACTCACAGACAGAGAGAGACAAGAGAGAGATGGAGAGAAGACAGCGGGACAGAGACAAAGAGAGGCAGACATGAGACGCAGGCAGACAAACAGACAACCATCAATATTCACTCAACAAACACATTTTGAGGGGATTTCCCTGGTGGCCTAGTGGCTATTACTCCACACTCCCAATGCAAAGGGGCCTGAGCTCAATCCCTGGCTGGGGAACTAGATCCCACACGCTGCAACTAAGGGTTCACAGGTGGCAACTATTAATAAAAAATCCTGCATGCTGCAACTAAGACTCAGTGCAACCAAATAAATACAAACAGTAAACAAAGGGAAAAAAGCCTCCATTTATTGAATGCCTATTATGTGATGGGCTTCCCTTGTGGCTCAGCTGGTAAAGAATCTGCCTGCAGTGTGGGAGACCTGGGCTCAATCCCTGGGTTGGGAAGATCCCCTGGAGAAGGGATACGCTATCCACTCCAGTATTCTAACCTGGAGAATTCCATGGCCTGTACAGTCCATGGGGTTGCAAAGAGTCGGTCACGACTGAGCAACTTTCACTTTTTCACTTTCTATTATGTGATGGCAATACACACTGAAGACAAAGAGAGAGGAATAAAGATAGCTAATGAGACAAAGATATGAGAGACAGAGAGAGAGACACAGAGAGAGACTTAAAAGACAATGTTTAAAAATAGAGAAGCATCAAGGCTGAGACAAGAGAGGACTGAGAACCAGCCTGGTCCCTCAGATCTCTCAGTGGCAACTTCTTCACTCCCACACACAAAGACACCCAACCCCACATCAAACTCTCTCCAAGCGCCTGAACCTCCCCCGGAAGGCTGCTTTTCTTCCTCGCCCAGCTTCGCGGCTGCTCCTCTCTGGAGCTTCACAAAGAGGCGTTAGCCACCCAGGGCCAGAGGTGAGAAGGATGCTGGGGGGAATGCAGACGCCAAGAGGCAAAAACCAGAGCTTCCCTCTGGAAGAGGAGGAAGCCAGTTTTAACTGCACTCAAGCAGCCCCAAGGCTCAGACGACCCTCCCTCGGTAGCTGTCCATGGTGCTGTTAGTGGTGCCGATTGGATGGGCAAAGGCAGCATTTCAAGCCATTTCTATGTGTTGCATCAAGCTCGGGAGGTAGTCAGCAGCACCCAACGGCTATGGTCCCTGCCTATCTCACCAGATCGTCAAACAGAACACCTGCCATTCCATCCCAACACCTTTACATGCCCTTTTCTTGGCCTCTCTCCCTCCAAGTTACCAGCTCCGTCTTTACGCAGCTCTTAGTCATCCTTGTCTCAGGGCAAACATCACCTCCTCAGGGAAGGTGACTAGTCCCTCCCAACTTCCTGTCCTCACAGTTCCACATCTTCTCCTTCACAGCCCCCACTAATTTTTAATAATCTAGAAGTGTGCAAATGGCTATTTGCACAATTCCAGGTTCACTGTCCCCCTATGAAGCTTTGTGAGGAAAGAGACCAAGTCTTCCCTGTTCACTGCGGTATCCCCAGCCCCCAGCACAGGACTTGGCACAGCAGAGCTCAGAGATCGCTAGTCAAGGATGATTGCTTTCTGGTTGCAAGATCACTTCATACTTTTATGTGAGCTGCTGGCAATGTGCCCATTTGTTGGACATCCATTCAAACAGAGAAGAGTTGAGAAACAAAGACACAAGGGGAAAAAAGTTCTAAGAAACAGACATTTCTGAGGAATTCTCTAGCAGTCTAGTGGTGAGGACTCTGTACATTCACTGCTGAGGGTGAGGGGTCAATCCTCCATTGGGGAACTAAGATCCTACAAGCCACAATGCCAAATTAATTAATTAAATAGAAAAGAGAAAGAAACAGGCACTTCTGAGCCACGGGAGAAGATTGAGTTTTTGTTATTCAGTTGCTAAGTCATGTCTGACTCTTTATAACCCCATGGGCTCCAGTGTGTCAGGCTTCTCTGTCCTTCACTATCTCCTGGAGTTTGCTCAGACTCATATAGTCACAGAAATACTCAATCAAGGCTCAGAAGTTTCACTAGCAGAAAGAAGGGGTAGTAGTGTCATGGGGCAGAACTGAGACCATTCAAGAAATACCTACTGCCCCAAATGAGACAATTCCAGTAACAAACAAGAGGGACAAAAGTTTTTGCTTGCATGGCACTACCGTTCTGTTGGTGGAAGACAGTTACCAACATGATTTCAGATCAGTATGAGTACTGGGAAAATAACAGAACAGGTCCAAATAATAAAGTGGGGGCATTTTAGCTGGGGAGGCCAGGGGAGCGCTCTCTGAGGAGATAATGTTTGAGCCTGAATCAGAGGGGTGAGAAGGAGCTGGCTAGAGGAAGGATGTTCCCAGAAGATGGGAACAAGTTCCAGAGGCAGGAACAAGACTAGTATGGGATAGAAAAGTGGTCCTTCCTAGATCTGAAACTCAGGCAGGTATGGATTTGTGATAATAATAATAGCTAACCTTCACAGGCTCCTTCCATATGCCGGGCACACTGCTAAACACAATGCTAGATGGTATATATATATTCTATTATTGTCCCCATTTTATGGATGAAGAAACTGAGGTTTATTGAATTGGGCCAGGTAAGGAGTTTAGATTTGGTGCAAGTGAGATGGGGAAAATTTTTAATGAGACAAATTTCACACTCACAATCTAGAAGGATATGCTAACAATTAGGTCTCTAGAAAAATGCACTTCCTGCTCCGAAGTCCTCCAGATCTCCCATTCTTTGACACTCAGAACGAAGTAGAGGCAGACTTCCCTGGTGGTACACTGGGTAAGAATCCGCCTGACAATGCAGAGGACATGGGTTTGATCCCTGGTCTAGGAGGATTTCACACGCCATGGAGCAACTAAGCCTATGCGCCACAAGTATCGAGTTTGACCTCTAAAGCCCACAAGCCACAACTATTGAGCCCACACACTGCATCTGCTGAAGCCCATAAGCCTAGAGCCTGTGGTCCACAAGAGGAGCCATCACAATGAGAAGCCCTCACACTGCAACAGAGACTAGCCCCCATTCAACGCCACTAGCGAAAGCCCTCACCAGCAAGGAAGATTCATGCAACCAAAAATAAAAATAAATAAATAAATTTTTTAAAAAGAATGAAGTATAGGCACCTCAGGCCAAATCCCACCATGACATGGTCCCCCCTGGCCACTTAGGCCATTTCCACACCCTTCCCATCGTGGTACATATTGGTGTTTAATAAATAGCTGTTAATGAATAAATGGGACACCAGGGAGGGTGCTGAGCACAAGAGAGATGGTGACTCAGGTGCTCAGTTTTTCTGAATTGCTTGCATCTCTCTGTCCTCAACAGGATGCTCCTCACCTCCGAGCCCTTGTCCCTGCTGTTCCTTCTGTCTGGAGCCCCCCTGCTCTGCTTTCACCTGGCCAGTTCCTTCTCCACTTTAAGACTCAGTTGGACATCACCACCTCCAGGAAAGCTCCATCACACCCCGGCTGATTTCAGTGCCCCTCTCCCATGTCCCCGCAACACTCTAGAAATATCCCCGTCTCCAGGCATACCATGACGTGTCACAAGTACTGTGGATGAGACAGTGATCTGACTGAAGTCAGGGCTTTATTCATTTCTACATTCCACAGTCCAGGATGCTTCCCAGTACAAAACAGGTACTCAAATATTTCCTGACATATTGAGGTGTTTGAGCAGAAGCCGTAGTCCGCAATTAGGAGCAGGTGAATAGGCAGGTGTGGATGAAATCCACAATATTTCACCTCCTTGGTTCCTACCCCGGTCCAGTCCCCATCATCACTCACCTGGACCAGGGCTGTGGCCTCTTCCCCAGTCTCCTGGGTTCTGCCCTTACCTCCCACAGTCTGTCCATCCTACAGGGGCCAGAGAAAAACTGTGAACACCTGAGTCATCATCCCTCTGTGCTCAGCATCCCCTTGGCATCCCATTTATTCATTTAAAAACCAAGGCACAGGGGCTACAACAGTCAACAAAAACGGATTAAAAAAAAAATCTCTGCCCTCATGGAGCTAGCGTTTCAGGGGGGAAGATCAGACACCAAAATAAATAAATCAACTACACTGTGAGCAACAGAAGGTTAAAAGTGCAATGCTGAGGGCTTCCCGGGTGGTCTAGTGGTTAAGAATCTGCCTGCCAATTCAGGGGACAAGGGTTCAATCCCTGGTCCGGGAAGATCCCACATGCAGTGGAGCAACGAAGCCTCTGTGCTACAACTACTAAAGCCTATGTGCCTAGAGCCCGTGCACCACAAGAGAAACCACCACAATAAGAATTCCGAGCACTGCAACAAAGAGCAGCCCCCTCTCGCTGCAACTAGAGAAAGCCCGGGTGCAGCAATGGAGACCCAGGCACCGCCAAAAATAAATAAATACATTGTTTTTTTTAAAGTGCAATGCGGAAAAGGAAAGCATGAAAGGAGGACGGATAATGTGCAGCAAGTTGCACGTTAAATCTAAAATCCTTGCAAGTCTCTCTCCCACAAACATGAGGTGGCTCCCACCACCTCCCTGCTCTCATTTCTTCTTGCTTTCCCCTTCACCCACTCTGCTTCAGCCACACTGGTTTCCTCACTGCCGCTCCAAAACCTCCGACATATTCCCACCTCAGGGCCTTTGCATTTGCTGTTAACTCCACTGCCTTCCTTCAGATCTCTGTTTAAATGTCACCTCCTAAGAGACATCTACTCAATCTAAAATAGTCTCCCCAAGACTCTCCACTCCCCTTATAC
This sequence comes from Neotragus moschatus, assembly GCA_006410615.1. Lineage (NCBI taxonomy): Eukaryota > Metazoa > Chordata > Mammalia > Artiodactyla > Bovidae > Neotragus > Neotragus moschatus. Next base: position 313,483 of record SJYA01001109.1, read on the forward strand.
TGCTCTATGGTTCTTCACAGCACACTTATCACTCTGTGTGTGTGTAGAGGGGGGTGGTGGTGCTGTGAGCTCAGTTGCTTTAGTTGTGTCCAACTCTTTTTGACCCCACAGACTGTAGCCCACCAGGCTCTTCTGTCCATGCGATTCTCCAGGCAAGAATATGGTTGCCATGCCCTCCTCCAGGAGATCTTCCCAACCCAGGGATTGAACCCTGCATCTCCTACATCCCAGGCAGATTCTTTACTACCACTGAGTTACGAGGGAAGCCCTGTATCACCATGTATATATTATCACTTTATCTGTGCACTTATCTATTCGACCCCCTTCCTGCCCTAGAATGTCAGTTCCTCCAGGACAAGGTATCTGTCTGTTTTGTTCGTGGTCATATCCCTGCCACTTGGAAGAGTGCCTGGCACATAATAGGTGCTCAATAAATATTCGTTGAATGAATTAATGAATGGAGAGAATCTCCAAGAGAATTCTTGTTATAGAATAAGAGGAGGAGGGATCAGTAGTATACAGCCATGTTTAGGGTTGTTCATGAATATTTGGCCACTTCTCTCTGTTCCAGGTCATAGTAGGACCTCCTGTCTCACTCTCTTTGGGGTTAAGCATGCCACGTGACTTGTACTGGCCAATGAAATGTGAGCCGAAGTAACATGGGGTTTCCAGGGGAGGGGGTTTCCATGGGGTTTAGGAGGCAGTGAGGGGGCTATGCTGTGCCTTGCTCTCCCTGTTTCAGTGATCATGTCACCATAGAGCCTCCCTCATTCCAGGTCCCTGACTACCACCGACAGAGCTCACCAGCCAACACGGATGCATAGGGCAAGCACAAAATAAACCAGTGCAGTGTAAAATCACTGAGTTGTGAGGCCACTTGCTACAGTCCTTCCTCGCCTCAACTGACTGCGTATTGGGGTCCTTTCCCCACTGAAAACCATCAAGAAAAGACAAGGATTCCGAACTTTGGTTCTTACTGGGAAGTCCTCAAAATGCCTCTTGCTGATAGCTGCCAGACGGTCCCTGCTTCTCCCAGGAGGAAAATGGTCCTCCCCAAACAGAGTATTCCTCCTTCATCTCCCCTTCCTTCCCTCCATCCCTCAAGGAGGAGGCGATGGACAAGGGCATAACATATAAGATGCAGGTAACTCACTTCAGGCCTTGTAACGACGGCAGCCGCTGGCAACGGGGCTGCCAATGCCTAGTCTGGCGCTGAATTTATGACCCCCAGGTGAGAAACCATTCCGCTGAAGGCTCCCATCCCACAGGGATGGTTTATGGCTGGGAGTTGGCCAAAGGTAGAAGCAGAGGCAGTTCCCCCTCCCCCTCTCTTCCAGAGACAGTTTGTAACAGCAACTCTCAGAATCTCTTAGAATGCTAAGCTGTTTTTCTGGATCAGATCAGGGAGGTGAAGAATGGCCAGAGGATCTGGGCTCATTCCATCCTCAAAGAGACCCTTTTTTAAGGGTCTGCTTCAGGACCAGGAATTCTCACTACCCGGGTTCCTGAACCTCTCAGCTTAACCATGTTGCTGCTATGAACCTTCCCACAACTCTTCCCTATTAAACACCTACTCTGTGCCTTCCATTTGTTCCTCAGTCCTTATGAAGGTGGATTACTGATTTAGACACTTGACAAATATTTATTCCATGTCTATTATGCACTTGGCTGTAATGGCAAATAGAGAAGCCTCTCCTTACTGAACCTAGCCATTTGTTTTTATTTGAAGGTGGAATCCTTAGGAAGATGCAATTGTTGATTCAGCCACTTGACAAATACTTGCTGTAGGCTTACTATGCATCAGGTCTTAGGTTTCAATAATGAGTAAAGCACAGATGTCCTCATGGATCCTGTGGTTTAGTGGGGACTCTCCTTGACAAATGAGGATACTGGAGCTTAGAGAGATTAAATAATTTTCCCCAAGTTCATAAGACTGGTAACTTGTAGGACCAGAATTCAACCCCAGATTCATCTGACTCAGAGTCCTGCCACTGAGCATCTACTATGTCAGGCACTGAACTGGGATTTTCAGGCATATACACACTTGACACAAAGAAAGTACTCGATAATTTTAGTGAATAAACAAAAGAGTTGGATGGGTAGAGAGATGGATGGATGGAAGGATGGATGCATGGAAGAATTGATTAAGAGACAGATAATGAATAATAGGTGGATGGAAAGATAGATGGGTGGGGAGGTGGATGGAGAAACAAATGGAAAGATGAAGAGACGAATGGGTGGGAGGATGGTTGACTGGATGAATGAATGGATGCAGAGGTGAGTGGCTAGATGTATGGGTAGATGAAACAATGAGTATAAAGATAGTTGGATGGATAGATAGATGAAAGGATGAATAGATGAGGACCTGGATGACAGCCCTCTTACCCACAACAGTTCTGTGAGGTAGAAATTATCATTCCCATTTTATAGATGAGGAAACTTCTGCCTACAGTGGTCATGTCGCTGGCCCGGAGTGCAAGTCATAGAGCAAGCTGGGGGAACGTCTGCATCTCAACCCATGTCTACAGATTCTCAAGACCCTTTCTAGAGCATTCTCTCATGTCACAGTCTCCTTCTTGGTCCTACCCTGAGTTCTCTGGCATCTCACTCCATAGAGCTCTTCTAGCAAGGCTGAGTGAGACTGAGAGATGGGGATGGGGATCAAGGATGGGAGAACTATTAGCTTTTAGTAGGTAACTTCATGGAAGCATTGGATCAAGGTCCTGTCAGCTACAGATAGGCTAGAGTGGAGACCACGTCAGACCCACACATACTCTCACACTTACAGAAAAATTGACACACGCAGGAATCCACCCACACATACAAACTAGGCACACACACCATTCACAGATAAACACTTGAACATATATGCATGCACTTCTAAAGACAGACATGTCCACATTTATATGCACACGAACATATCTGCAAAGACATATTTACACACACAAAGTCATAATTCAGAGACATGCTGTTACACACTTATGTACACATTCCCCAGACATTACCCATATGCTGTACATGATACGAGCACACATTTACACTGACTCACATTTTTTAGATGGTAAGGGAATGGAATAATCTGGCTTCTGATTTCAATGAGACACCATCTCCCCCCGCCCCCAAAAGGCAACGGTAAGAAGTCTGTCTCAGAGTCATGTAGAAAAACATACGCACACATGCAATTACATACATGCAAACCCACAGGCAGGGACATACAACTGCAGATACACACTTAGACATATCCACACCCAGACACAGTGAGTACCCAGGGACACACCCACTCAGTCTGGAATGCACACTTACATACAGGCAGACACATCTATGCCCTCATGCCAGCAAAGCACATGAACTTTCTCAAAACCTCCACTCACACACACCCCATACACACACCAAAACCCACACATAGATAGATACACCAGGACATCACTTGATGTGACTGACACACAGAAAGACATTGTTTCACACACTGACTTCAATTCTGAGAATTCAGACTGAAAGCCCTCACCTGGGCCAAGCCCAGTGACAATTCCTTCCAGGGGCTGATGAAGCCTGAGCACAGGACACAGCACCCGTGCCTCTACTTGCCCGCGACCCTTGGGAGCAAAGACCTCTTTCCTTTCAGGGTGGTGGACATTGGAGGCTCAAGAGGGGAGCTGATGAAGCTGGGGGACCGTCAAGCAGGAGAGGGAGACCCCATGAATCCCAGATCCAGATAATGGGAGGAGTCCCAAAACCAGACTGAAAAGGGGAAGGAATGAGGGTATGGGGCATACCTAGAGGAGCCTGAGGGAAATTCGTCCAAGAGCATGTCTCCCCAGGACACCAAGACCACCATTATTAACCCTGAAGGAGCCCCCCCCCACACACACACACACATCCTACCCTCTCTCGTTGGGCCCCCTCACCCCCCGCCAAATTCCATGACTTGGGAAGCTAGAGGATGAAGGTGATAGAAGAGGATAGGATGGTATGGGGAAGGCAGCAAACCTGGAGTTTCTGGGGGCAGCACAGAGCCCCAGGCCCTGCTCTCCGCACCCCCCTCCCGCAGAGTCTGAGACCCCATCTGCCTCCTAGGGTTTCAGCACACGGTGAGACAGGTAATTAGAAGGGAGATGCTGGGGGGTGGGGCGGGGTTGCACAGGGGAGAGGAAAGGAGAGACAGAAAAAAAGAAACACTAAGTCAGAGACAGCTCAACAGAGACTCACAGAGAGAAACAAACCAGAGGAAAAAGAAATCAAGGAGACAGAGCGAGACAGAAAGGGAAACACACAGAGAGAGACAAAGATGAAGAGAGGGAGAGAGACAGACTGATGGGCATACGGGACTACTCAGAGACATCAAGACACAAGCAGGGAGAGACTGTGACAGTGGAGACGCTCTGAGACCCTGAGATTTCCCCATTCAGAGGCTGGGTTCCTCCCAGACCCCCGAATCTACCCTCCCTCTTCGCCCCATTCAGTCCGGACCAGGCTCAATTCCGCAGCCTTTGCTGCCTGCACTCCCGGGGCCGGAGCGAGCCTAGCGCCTTGTTGCCACTCGGGCACTGCATATTAAGCCTAAGAAATAATCATAACAATAATAAAGGCGCCGCGGAGGTGGTCGGGGGTCCCAGGGCGCCTCCGCCTCGGCGTCCAGCCCCCAGCCCAGGGAGGGCGCCCCTGGGACCGGGCGCGCGGGGAAAGCAGGGGGCGGGGGCCCCCGGGGGCTGCGGCGGCGGCTTGGGCACCACGCCCCCCCTTGGGAGCGCCCCCTGCGCGGCGGCCACTCACGATTTTCTCGGAGGCGCCCGCGCGGGACACGGTGCCGTTGAGCCCCACGAGCGAGGGCAGCGTCTGCGACATCCAGTTAGTGACCATAGCCATGGTGCTGAGCACGGCCCCGATCTTCAGCAGCGGTACCGACATCGCGCCCCCGACTCATGCCCCGCGGCCGCCCGCCGCCTGGCGCTCCGTCCCTCGCCGCCCAGTCGCCCCAGGGGACGCGAGCGCGAGCTGGGGGCCGGGCCGGGGCCAGGCCGGCCGGGGGGCTCCGGGACGCTGGCTGCGGCTCTGCGCGCCCGGCGGGGCTCCGCTTATAAAGCGCCGCCTCAGCCCCCCCCCGCACCCCCTCCCGCGCCTCCGCGCCGGGCACTTCCAGCCGCCGTGACGTCACGGCTCCGGCCCGGAGCCCAGCAGGGGGCGGGGGCGCCCGGACTACACCCCCCGGGCCTGGCCACCCCGCTCCGCGCGGGACCCACCCATCCCGCTAGGGGCCCCCTCCGGCGGCCTTCCCCACCTGCCCCACCCCCACCGCCGCGGC
>SJYA01001109.1:320425-338762 GCA_006410615.1 Neotragus moschatus
TGGCCCCGCCCCCAGTTACCCCTCAACACCCCCAACCCCAGTGAGGTATTCCTGGGCCACTCTCCACGCACGGCCCCTCTCTTAGACCCCTGGGGGCTTGGCCAGAGTCTAAATGGGCACCTGCCCCACCCTGACCATCTAAAGCTGGCAGGGGGCGGGGGAGGGGCGGCCGGAGTCACAAGTCCCTATCTACCTACTGCTACGACACCGACACCGGCTCCCTAAAAACTGGGAGACCAGGGATGGGGTGGGGGGACTCTGGTGCGCTCCCTTGAATGGGAAGGCCAAGGGCCTCCTTCTCCTTGGGGGAGAGGCACCCCGGTACCAGGACCATTCTGGAGACCACTTGGTCGTTTTCGGACGAGGGAAGCCTAGAGTGGCGCGTCCGAGACCAATAGATGTGATTACTCGGATGAAGGTTCGGGAATGGGGTCACTTTTGCAGCAGGAGGACCCGCTCCGCCACACGACTCCAAGGTGCGGCACGGCCACCCCCGACGGCTGAGACAGGAACTAGCCTTTTGCAGACAAGTCCCAGGCCGGTCTCCACTCACAACTTGAACTTAGGGTGAGGGCGGGGAACTGATGCTTTGGACCTTCCTCCAGACCCCAGGGACCAGCTCCCGGGCCCGCCCCTTCGAAGGAGGGGGGCGTGCAGTGGCCCCCGACTTTCCACCCACGCACCAGCCGGCGGCGGGGGCGGCAAGGCCGCCAGGAGAGCCCGGCCGGTTTTAATTTCCTCTGTTTTCTCTGCACTCACGCCCTCTCCTGGCGTCCCCGCATCACCTCCCGTGGCCGCCGCCACCGTCGCCTTCAGCCCGCGGCCGCCGCCGTCTGGAGGCGGCGATGACTCAGGCCTTTCCTGGGTAGTGGCCGCTCACCGCCCTCGCGAGAGGCGCTGGGCATGGGGGGTAGAGATGGTGGGGGTCTTGAACAATCCTTTTTTTCTGAGCTTAACGATCTGGAGAGGCAGGTTCTGCCCTTATGTGACCTCAAGCAATGACCTCTCTCTGCCTCAGTTTCCTCATCTGCAAAGTGGATGGTTTTAAGGATCCGCAGACCTAACACCTGTAAATGGCTCCCGAGTCCTGACAATCAAGCAAAAGATTTATTGAGCATCTACTATGTCCCAAGCACCATGAACAACAGATTTAAAAAGCCCTGCCTTTGTGGAGCTGAGCATTCTATAGCCGACAAAGGTCCTTGTAGTCAAAGCAATGGCTTTTTTCAGTAGTCATGTACACATGTGAGAGCTGGACCATAAAGAAGGCTGAGCGCCAAAGAACTAATGCCTTCGAACTGTGGTGTTGGAGAAGATTCCTGAGAGTCCCTTGGACTGCAAGGAGAGCAAACCAGTCAATCCTAAAGGAAATCAACCTTTCCTGGTTTATTCATTGGAAGGACTGATGTTGAAGCTCCCATACTTTTGGCCACCTGATGTGAAGAATCAACTCATTAGAAAAGACTCTGATGCTAGGAAAGACTGAAGGTAGGAGGAGAAAGGGACAACAGAGGATGAGATGGTTGGATGGCATCACCGACTCAAGGGACATGAGTTTGAGCAAGCTCCGGGAGTTGGTGACGGACAGGGAAGCCTGGTGTGCTGCAGTCCATAGGGTCACAAGGAGCCAGACAAGACTGACTAAACAACAGTAGAATCAGAAGACAACAAATGGCGATGGAGAGGAAGGGGCATATGGACTAAGTAGGGGAGTAAAACTTTAATCGAGGTGATTGGGAAAAGTGACATTTGAGCAGAGACCTGAAGAAAGTGGAGGGAGCCATTTGGATATCTGAAGGAAGAGCTCCAGGCAGGAAGCATGGCAAGTGCAAAGGCCCTGAGACAGAAGCAAGTGTTCCAGGAACAGGAAAGACGCCAGTGTGCAGGTTGCAGCAGAGTAAGTTGGGGAGAGATGGTGCTTGTAAAGCACTTTGCTGCTTGTCTGGGACATCGTGTTTCATAAACAGCTGACATTGTTATTATCTGCAGCTGATAATGAGCTTTAGAAAAGTGAGATGTCTCTTTGCCCATTTGTACTACAGCTTGCATTTAGGAGTGCTGAACACTTTGCAAATACACTTGCTGAGTACTGGGTGAAATCTCCCATGAAAAGTACAGCACCTTCCCTATTTACAAGAGAGGAAACCACTCAGAGAGGAGCCAGGAGATAAATTCAGGCCCAGGATTCGAACCTAGGTGGGTCTGATTTCAGATCCCCAAGCCACTGGGCTCCAGGCCTGGTTTAGAGAATTTGGAACAGGATGATACTCTCACTCACTAACTGTTGGTGGTGCAGGAAACTGCACTAGCTCCTTCCAGCCAAACTCCTTCAAGGAGTGGTCTACACTCACATCTATACTTGCTGTCTCTGCTCCCTCACCTCCCATTTCCTGTATGCTTCCCATAGTCCTCTCACGAAAGGACCATCGGCCCTACAATTTGTGCATCCCACAGCCTCATTTAGTCACTCTCACAGGTAAGCCCTTGTGGATCATTCCCTATTTGTCCTTTGAATTCAGTACTGCACCATCACTGTCTCCTGCCTTCTTCCTAAATGTCTCCTGGGGCTTTGTCCTAGGTTCCTAGCCCCTGTCATTCTGTATTCTGTGCCTGAACCATCCATCACACTCACTCCTAGGGTTTTAGTTGCATTCAGCACATTCCCACCTCAGGACCTTTGCACTTGCTGTCTTCACTATTAACACAGATATACACGTTGTTTGTTCATTTTTAATTTTTTTTTTACTGTATTTCTTTATTTCAGCTGTACCACGATATGTGAAAGCTTCCCTGTTGGCTCAGATGGTAAAGAGTCCGCCTGCAGTGTTCAAGACCCAGGTTCGATCCCTGGGTTGGGAAGATCCCCTGGAGAAGGAAATGGCAACCCACTCCAATGTTCTTGCCTGGGAAATCACCATGAACAGAGGTGCCTGGCAGGCTACAGTCCATGGGGCCACGACTAACACATGTGGGACAAATGGCATGTGGGACCTTAGTTCCCCAACCAGGGATTGAACCCAGGCTTAATACATTGGAAAACAGAGTTTTATCACCACTGGACTGCCAGGGATGTCTCTAACTATGTTTATTTATTTATTTATTTGGCCATGCCACCTGGCATGAGGGATCTTAGTTTCCTGACCAGTGATTGAATCTATACCCTCTACCATGTAAGCGCAGAGTCACAACCACTGGATGGCCATGGAAGTCCCTGCGGTTTATTTCTTTATTTCACTTATATTTCTGGGCTATCATTGTGTAGGTCAGAGCCATACTCTACCTTTCTCCAGAAAACTACATTTCCCAGGTTCTCTGGCACCCTGGCTTCCTGTTAGTCCCACCCAACGAGAGGCCCTCGAGGGAGATTGGAGAGTGGGGAGGAAGGAAGAGGGCCAGGGTATTTCTTCTCTCTCTCTGCTTAGGGTGGCAGTGTGTATTCTGACAGTGGCCACACCTTCTCTATGATCCCGTGATCCCAGCTCCCACACACGAGCCTCTTCCTCATCACACCCCTCCTTTTGTCTTGTCCCTCCAGTAGCTTTGTGCTGTGGCTTATTCCTGGATTCCCTGGTCATTCCAGCAGTTTGGCTTCTCAACTCTTCCATTTCATGACGAACTAACTCTCTATATTATTAATACACTTCCTCTCAGTGAAACACCTAGAGTGGTTTGTTTCCCTGCCTGGACTCTGAGTGATCTGAGCACTGTATCCTGAAGACCTCCCCTGCTCCCCCATCTCCATCAGCACCACCAACACTACAATCACCTCTCCATCCCTTACTCTGCCCTACTTTTTTTTGAACAATACCTATCACCATGCGACACAGTCATGCACTTTTGTTTTGGTCTGTCTCTGCCACTAGACTTTCAGCTTCACTAGGGCTCCATGCCTGTGTTCTCCACAGCTGCATCCTTACAGCTTAGGATAGTGCTTGGCATATCACCGTAAGTGCTCAAGGGGCTTCCTGCGTGGCTCAGGAGATAAAGAATCTGCCTGCAATGCAGGAGACACGAGTTCAATCCCTGGGTCAGGAAGATCCCCTGGAGGAAGGGACGGCAACCCACTCCAGTATTCTTGCCTGGGAAATCCCATGGACAGAGGAGCCTACAATCCAAAGGGTCACAAAAAGTTGGACACAACGGAAGCAATTGAGCACACACGCACACATGCACAGGTGCTCAAGAAATTACTGAATTGACTGAATCTACAACTGAGACTCCCAGAGGTATTTCTCCACCTAGAGCTCAAATTCCTCTGCCCATCTCCTTGCACATCTCCACCTGTGTCTTTCACAGGACTAATCACATATGACATCCACCAGACAAACCTCAGTCAAAAAGACAGGCAGAAGCAGGTGCTGGTGATGATGTGAGGAGACCAAAACCTCTTGCTAGTGGAAATATAAAATGCTACAGATTTCTCTGATGGTCCAGTGGGTAAGAATCCACCTGCCAATGCAGGGAACATGGGTTCAGTCCCTGATCTGGGAAAATCCTATATGCCACAGAGCAACTAAACCCATACACCACAACTTGAACCTGCACTCTAGAGTCCCTGCTTCTCAACAAGAGAAGCCACCGCAGTGAGAAGCCCCTGTACCGCAACCAAGAATAGCTTCTGCTCACTGCAACTAGAGAAAACCCATACGTAGCAAGGAAGACCCAGTGCAGCGAGCCAAAAATTAATTTAAAAAGTAAAATAAACTGTTGCAACTACTTTGAGAAACAATTTAGCAGTTTCTTAAAATGTTAAACAGAAATTGACCATAAGACTCAACAATTCCATCCACTCAAGAGAAATGAAAGTATATGTCCATGGAAAGCCTTGCATATGAATATTCATAACAGCATTGTTCACAATGAAAAAATTCAAACGCTCATCAACTGGTGAAATGATACACTATGTGGTATACCCATACACCGTGGTACGTCCATACAACTGGTGAACACATCCATACCACTGTGGCTCAGTGGTCAAGCATCTGCCTGCCAATGCAAGAGACGTGGCTTTGATCCTCTGATCCAGGAAGCTCCCACATGTGGCAGAGCAATTAAGGCCATGTGTCACGACTACTGGACCTGTGGTCTAGAGCTTCGACTACTGGGCCCACAGGCCCTGAGCACCCTAGAGTCAGCGCTCCACAACAGGAGAAGCCGCTGCAGTGAGAGCCTGAGCACAGCAACAAAGGGAGGCCCCCGTTCAAGCAGCCAGAGAAAAGCCCTCACAGCACAACCAAAAACAAATAAATAAATTTTTTAAAAGAATAATAAGGAGCGAACGACTGATATATACTTCAACACGGGTGAACCTTAAACATATTTTGCTAAGTGAAAGAAATCAGATACAAAAGGCCACATTTTGTATGATTTCTATTTACACAAAATGTCCAGAAAAGGCGAATACAGAGACAAAAAAAAAATTAGAGCTGTGACTGTCTGAAATGGGAGGGGGTGGGAATGAACTGCAAATAGGGGTGAGGGATCTTTTGCACGTGATATAAATGTCCTCAAACTAGATTGGGACGATGTTTGCACAACTCTGAAAATTTACTCAAAGTCACTGAGTTGCACAGTTAGGTGGATTTAATGGTATACAAAGTGAGAATGAAAGTCGCTCAATCATGTCAGACTCTTTGCGACCCCATGGACTATAACCCGCTGGGCTCCTCTGTCCATGGGATTCTCCAGGCAAGAATAGTGGAGTGGGTTGCCATTTCCTTCTCCAGGGGATCTTCCTGACCCAGAGATCGAACCCAGATCTCCAGCATTGCAGGTGGATTCTTTACTGTCCGAGCCCAGGGAAAACCAATGATATATAAATTATGCCTCAAAAAAACTGTTGTAAAGGGGGACCATCCCTAAACTTTCCCTGAAAGCTCCCTCCCCCAAGGAACCCTGTACTGACATGAGAATGCTGCTGCTGCTACTACGTCACTTCAGTCGTGTCTGACTTTGTGTGACTCCATAGACGGCCGCCCACCAGGCTCCCCCATCCCTGGGATTCTCCAGGCAAGGACACTGGGGTGGGTGGCCATTTCCTTCTCCAAAGCATGAAAGTGAAAAGTGAAAGTGAAGTCGCTCAGTCGTGTCCAACTCTTCACAGCCACACAGACTGCAGCCTACTAGGCTCCTCCATCCATGGGATTCTCCAGGCAAGAGTACTGGAGTGGGGTGCCATCGCCTTCTCCGGACATGAGAATGAGTTCTTCCTTAATTTTTTTTTTTTTTTTTGCAGCATGTGGGGTCTTAGTTCCCCGACCAGGAATTGAACCCACAACCCCTGCAGTAGAAGCATGGAGTCTTACACTGGGCCACCAGGGAAGTCCCTTCCTTAAATTCTACATTCTATATTTCTTGCTTGCCCTACCCTGGTCCTGGCCCAGATGTACCCACAGTTAGAAACTATCAATTGCGTTCTTTCTCTGTCCCTACTCCTCCATTCATATTATCATCAATGCCAGCTAAAATTGATGTAGAAATATCTCCAGAAAGAGTCCCTTTTTCACTGTCACCATCACCACTCTAAACATCGTGTTGGGGAGTGCTACAGACTGAATGTCAGTATCCCCCTACTCCTTCCAAATTCACATGCTGAAAGCTAACCTTCAATGTGATAGTGTCTGCAGGTGAAGTCTTTGGGAGGTGACTAGGTCCTGAGGGTGGAGCCCTCATGTACGGGATTAGTGCCCTAATACAGAGACCCCCAGAGAGCTCCCTCTCCTTCCACATGAGGAGACAGTGAGAAGACACCAAGAAGCTGGTCCTCACCAGACACCAAAGCTACCAGCACTTTCACTCTGATCCGGGGCTTCCCCAACTCCAGAACTGAATAGATTTCTGTTGTTTATAAGCCACCTGGTCTATGTTATTCTATTACAGCAACCTGAACACATCAGGAGCCATGAGAAGAAATCTTTTTCCTCTGACCTGAAAACTATCAGGAGGAAAAAAAGTTTGTAACAGTCAGAAACAGTAACAATAATTGCTAAGGTTTATTGAGTACTTATTATGAGAAGGCAGTGGCACCCCACTCCAGTTCTCTTGCCTGGAAAATCCCATGGACAGAGGAGCCTGGTGGGCTGCAGTCCATGGGGTCGCTAAGAGTCGGACACGACTGAGTGACTTCTCTTTCACTTTTCACTTTACACGCACTGGAGAAGCAAATGGCAACCCACTCCAGTGTTCTTGCCTGGAGGATCCCAGGGACATGGGAGCCCGGTGGGCTGCCATCTATGGGGTCGCACAGAGTCGGACACAACTAAAGCGACTTAGCAGCAGCAGAAGCAGAAGCAGAAGCTTTCCTTGGAAGGAAAGCTATGACAAACCTAGACAGTGTATTAAAAAGCAGAGACATTATTTTGCCAACAAAGGTTCATATAGTCAAAGCTATGGTTTTTCAAGTAGTCACGTACATATGCGAGAGTTGGACTATAAAGGAGGCTGAGCACTGAAGAACTGATGCTTTCAAATTGTGGTGCTGGAGAAGACTTGTGAGAGTCCTTTGGACAGCAAGGAGATCAAATCACTTGATCCTAAAGGAAATCAACTCTGGATATTCATTGGAAGGACTAATGCTGAACCTCCAGTACTTTGGCCACATGATGGAATTCATTGTCAATTCATTGGAAAAGACTCTGATGCTGGGGAAGATTGAAGGCAAAAGGAGATAGGGACAGAAGAGGCTAAGATGGTTAGATATCATCACCAACCAATGGACATGAATTTGAGCAAACTCTGGGAGATTGTGAAGGACAGGGAAGCCTGGCATGCTGCAGTCCATGGAGTTGCAAAGAGCTGGACACAACTTTGCAACTGAACAGCAACAACATGAGCTAGGCACCATCTGTAGCAATGTACATGTAATAACTCATTTACCCTCAGAATACCAATATGAGGTAGATAATTTCAATTTTTAAAATGAAGAAATAGTGGCCCAGAGATGCTAAGAAATTTTCCCAAGATCCCCTGGAATCTAGCCCAGACTCTGGAGCCTGTTCCTGGGTCATTAGGCCCTACTCAAAGGGGAAAGAATAAATGTTGACCTGTAACTCACGTCATATACAAAAACCAATTCCAGGTAGATTTTACATCTAAATGTGAGAGGTAAACAATGAATATTTTAAGTAAATATAGAAGACATCTTCATTACTGTGGGGTGGGCAAAGATTTCTAAAACAGGACACTAACAAGCACTAACCATGAAGGAAAAACATTGTTATTTAAACTACATTCAGGGACTTGCCTGGTTAGTCCAGTGGTTAAGCATTATCCTTCCAAAGCATGGGATGCGGGTTTGATCCTCAGTCAAGGAACTAAGATCCCACATGCTGTGGGGCAACTAAGCCTACAAGCTGCAACCAGAGAAGCAGCACAACCAAGACCCAGCACAGCCAAAAATAATTAAAGCTCATTTGTTAAAAAAAAAAAAAAAAAAAAAATACCATGGCTAAAAGCAAACTACATGCAAATTAAATTCTATTTATCAAAGATATTAAGACAATGAAAAGACAACCCACGGAGTAGAAGATACTTGTAATCCTCTGTCCAGCAAAGAACTGACATCCTAATTTTAATTTATATGAGAAACAGAAATACAGATACAAACTTTGGATGTATACAAAACACATATTCTTACAAATTAATAAGAAAAAGGCAGACAGCCTAATAGCAAAATGGGCGAAAGACTTGAAAAGGCATTTTACAAAAGGGAATATTCAAGTGGTCAATAAACATGTGAAAAGGTATTTAAATATTATTAGTCATCATGAAATGTAAATTAAACCCAAAATGTGATACCACTGTACACCCATCAGAATGTTTAAAGTGAAACAAAGACAACACCAAGTGTTGGCAATAATGTAGAGCAACTGGAAGGCTCAGATGCCATCAGTGGGACAGTAAGTTGGTTATCTCTTTGAAGAGTCTTTGAAACTTTTGAAGACTGTTTGGCACTTACCTCCTCAAGTTCAATATATTCCTCCCCTGTGTATGCGTTCAGTTACTAAGTCATATCTGACTCTTTGTGATCCCAGGGACTGTAGACCACCAGGCTCTCTGTCCATGGAATTCTCCAGGTAAAAATACTGGAGTAGGTTGCCATTTCCTATTCCAAGGGATCTTACTGATCCAGAGATCAAACTTGTGTCTCCTGCATCTCCTGTATTGGCAGGCAGCTTCTTTACCACCGAGCCACCTGGGAAGCCCATATTCCTCCCCGATAACTCAGCAGGCCTTCTCCTAGGTATATATACTTGAGTCTCACTACTTGTGGGTTCTGTGTTGTCAAACTCACCTACTCACTACAATTTATTTGTAACCCCAAAATCAATCCTCTTGGAGCTTTTGCAGTGATCCATGGATGTTCACAGAGTAGCAAAAATATTGAGTCACTGACACGCAGGTTCCCAATGGAGAGCCAATGCAGCCATGCTGTGGGCCTCTTGTTTCAGTTCTCATAACTGCAAACAACTTTCTTTCTCACAGTCTACTTGATGCTGAAATTTTCACCTTCTCATGCACTTTATTGGTGATCTCGCTGTTTTAAGGGACCATGTGCACAGTGCTAAGTTCTGTCTAGTGTTCTAGGCAAAAGAAGGTTGTAAAGTGTCTTCTAGAGAAAATAGGACTCATTGATAAGCTTTGCTCAAGAGTGTCTTTGGGGGACTCAGTTGGTGGTCCAGTGGTTAAGAATCTGCCTTACAATGCAGGGGATGCAGGCTCGAGCCCTGGTTGGGGAAACTAAGATCCCATATGCTGAGGAATAACTAAGCCTGAGTGTTGCAACTGCTAAGCCTGCATGCTCTGGAGCCTGTGTGCCACAACTAGAGAGCCCCCTTGACGCAACTACTGAACCCTAGAGACACAACTAGAGAAAGTCCGTGCACTGCAAGGAAACATCCCACGTGACACAAGATCCCGCGAGCCACAGCTAAGACCTGATGTAACCAAATACATTAATCTAACTAAGTTTTAAAAAAAGAATGCCTTTGGCCATGAGTTTGATGCCAGTGAATCAGCAATATATATTAAATAAAGTATTTTTAAACGCAAACATTCATTAAAGGGGTTTGCGTGTTGTTTCGCAAACAAAAATGTGACCGGAGCCTTGCAGGAGTCTAATGCCATGATGACTCAATATTCACAGCATACAGTCTTTACCTCACTAATTCTTTATAGAACATAATCACTTCGAAAAAAGAGAATCTACTGTGTATATACACCCAACAGAAATGCAAACAAGCATCACCAAAGGCATGTATCAGGGTGTTTATTTAAGAATGTGTCAGCCACAAACTTCACAATGCCAAGAAACAGTAGAATGGATATATCACACTCGATATATTCACACAATGCAACACCACAAAGTGACAGAAACAAGTAATCTACCACAAAACAATAATATGGAGGAATCTGACAAGCATTATGCTGAGCAAAACAAACTAGGCACCAAAAACAGTATATTTAGTGACTTCATTAAGTTGAAAAGCAGGTCAAACCTATGCACTCGGTGGACGGGGAAGGTGAAAGCGTAGATGGGAACTAGAAGAGGCATCGAGGGCTCCGCATTCTTACAAAGCTCTGTTTCTCAACCAGGTACTGGTCACATCGTGTCACTCTAAGACAGTTTCTAAAGAGCACTGTTATGATTTGCATACCTCTTTGTAGATCTGTTTTATGTCAAAAAGGAAGTTCACTCAAAAATATGAACTAAGATACCAAGCATAAAGAGGCTTCCCAGGTGGCTCAGTGGTAGAGAATCTGCCTGCCAACGCAGGAGAGCCGGGTTCAATCCCGGATCTGGGAAGATACCCTGGAGAAAGAAAAGACAATCCACTCCAGTATTCTTGCCTGGGGAACCCCACGGACAGAGGAGCCTGGCAGGCTACAGTCCAGAGTCCTAAAAGAGTCGGTAACAACTTAGCAACTTAACAACAACAACCAAGTATAAAATGTAAATGTCATTTCTGTTTGATGTGCATCAGCTAAAAAAGCTAGAATGTCCAGTGGAAAAGCTAGAAAACATCAACCAAGCAAAACTCAGTGTCCTTTGCAAGAAGCAAAGTGGCCTCTGTCAAAGGGACCATGTTGGCTCCCATGATATTTCATTCACACAGAGGAAAGGCATGAATTTCTGTCCACACATACAGAGCTTTGCATCCCTCAGAACACACAAACACACATGGTGTTAATCTTCTAGCCTGTGCTTGCCTTGAGCTTTTTTTTTTTGCTTGGTTACAGGTGTTTAGAAATGGTGTTGAAACATCTTCTCCCAGGAATTCTCTAGTCTTGCTATCTCTGCTTTCCTGCCTGGCTCAGAATTCCAAGAGGAGACTCCAAAGGAGACAGCAGGCCAGGTTGAGGACTTTGGACACTATACAATGAGACGCACATTCCCCCTGCCCCCTAATTGTTGGTCCTGCTCTACCCACGGCTGCCACCAACTTGCCTCTGGTTTTGTTGGCGCTTGTAATAATTCTGTTTTCATACCTTTACTCTCCCTATGCCAGCCTGTCTTCTAAGTTACAACCAGAGGATCTCCCCCTCTTACAAATCCAACCATGTCTCATTCCTGGCTTTAAAACCTTGTATTTAAACAACAAAAAAGCAGACATCCCAATTTTGAAAATGGACAAAGGTCTTGACTAGACATTTCTCCAAAGAAGATATACAGATGGCAAACACACACATGAAAAAAATGCCCAACGTCATTAGCTCTTCTTTTTCCAACATCACTTAATGAAACGCAAATCCTTCAAATGAGAGCCCAGGAGCCACAACTACTGAGCCGATGTGCTGGAAGTGCTGACGCCCGAGCGCCCTAGAGCCAGTGTTCTGCCACCACAATGAGAAGCCTGCACACCACAACTCGAGAGGAGGCCCCGTTCATCACAACTATATAAAAGCCCACGAGCAACAAAGACCCAGCACAGCCAAAAAGAAATAAACTAAAAATAAATAAAATTTCTTTTTAAAATAGTAACACTTTTTTTTTTTTCTTTTTTTTAAGAGTAAACCAGCACTGAGAACCTACCGGATTTCCCAGAAGTAACACAAGTCAGTTTCTCTGCACAGACTTCATGGAACCTATTCTGACTCCTCTCTACTCCTGGTTTCTTCTTGATTTGTGGCTGAGCTCTGAGTGGATGAGGGCTTCCCTGGTGGCTGAGATGGTAAAGAATCTGCCTGCAAAGCAGGGGACTTGGGTTTGGTCCGGGGGTTAGAAAGATCCCCTGGAGAAGCGAATGGTTACCCATTCCAGTATTCTTGCCTGGGAAACCCCAGAGATAGAACTACAGTCCGTGGGGTCGCAAAGAGTTGGAACACAACTGAGCAACCAACACTCTGAATGGATGGGGTTGTGAGACAGACCAGGCTTCTGTTCTGGAAGTGAAGGTAAGTCAATGTTCTCAGACATGAGTTCCTGGAAAAATGCGAACAAAGTCTCCTGCCCCTGCCACAAAGCCCTTCTCCCCAGTACAGCCAGGCTCAGCTTGAAAGAAGTCAAATGTTCATCTCACTCCTTGAGAGCTCAGTCACCCAGCCTCGGTGTCTGGTATAAGTCGCGAAACACAGAAGACTCGCAATGGATGCTTTCTAAATGAATACATGAATGCACGAATAGATGAAAGCGGCCAGTCACTGCTTCTCAGGCACTGGCCACCAAATTCTGGGGACACAGAGTCATTGCTAACACCAGCTGCCGAGATGATAAGAAATCTACACACGTCCATGTGGTCAACTTGTATGGACACAGAATCACTGTGCCTATATACCCATAGGTATGAATATGGCACACGTGTGTCCCGGTGCCCAGTTTGACCAATGCCAAGGACATGGCTCCTAAACATACACACATATGCGCATGGACACCATAGACACACTACTGTTGGGGCAGAGTTAGAGGGAGGTGAGTCATACACAGGGAGAGTTTGATCCTGCCTTTATTTAAAATTTTGTTATGTTGTTCATCATGGATTTTTTTTTGCACTGATTTTGATTTTCTTAAAATATTGCATAAAAATATTTATTTGGGGGGCTTCCCGGGTATTCCAGTGGTATTCCATTGCCTTGCAATGCAAGGGACACTGGTTCGATCCCTGGTCCAAGATCCCACATGCCACGGAGCAACTAAGCCCGTGGACGACAACTACTGAGCCTGTGCTCTGGAGCCCTTGAGCCACAACTACTGAACCCACAGGCTTCAATTACTGAACCCCAAGCACCCTAGAGCCTGTGCTCCGCAACAAGAGAAGCCACCACGATGAGAATCCTGACCACCCCAACGAAAAATAGACCCCCTCTCGCCTCCGCTAGAGAAACCCTGTGTGCAGCAGTGAAGACCCATCACAGCCAAAAAGTAAAAATAAATCTTTTTTAAAAAATATTGGTTTCTGAAGCTATTGGCACCTCCTTCAATTTTGCGCCCAAGGCGAGTGCTTTACCTGTCTCACACCCTGGCCAGGAATTGACTCAGACCCCCTCAAGGGCATCTGCGTGCACCTCCGCACCAGAGTCAACGGGACACACACACAGTCTCTGCACAAACCTCATTCTACCACTAGATGTCGCCCCAGCTCCTTCAGCTTGAGCTCAGCAGCAACCCCTTAGGAAGAAAACGTCCAATTCACTTAATTATCTGGGAGTCCTCGAGATTTCCTTTTACTTCCCTCCACCCGAAACATTTACATTTTCTAATGGAGCCCTGGGGGAACAGCGTCTTAATCCTAAATAGTGGTGCCCTGGAGTGCTAGAATTTTTAGGCACAGATGAAGACAGGTTTTCCTCATGCCTGCGATCCAGGAGCGATGGTTGACTTGAAATTGGTATGGGATAACCCAAGGGGAGGGTTGTTCCCCTGACCTTCCCTTGGCACAAGAGTCCCTCTGTTTGAGAAAGAAAGAGACTCTGTGAGGGCAAGAGGAGGAAGGACTGACCATTCATTCGACAAATATTTTTTGAGATCCTACTGCGTGCCAGGCTCTGCTGTAAACACTGATAACAGATCACCAGACCCCGATAAGTTGCCCCTCTAGGGGGAGAGAGACAATAATTTGTTGTTTTATTGTTTAGTCTCTAAGTCATGGCCGACGCTTTTGTGACCTCACGAACTGTAGCCCGACAGGCTCCTCTGCCTGGGATTGCCCAGGCAAGAACACTGGAGTGGGTTGCCATTTCCTTCTCCAGGGGATCCTCCCAACCCAGGGACTGAACCCATGTCTTCTGCATGGCAGGCAGATTCTTTACCATGGAGCCACCTAGGAAGCCCAATAAGTGAATAAACAAATCCTGGAAATGTAGTGACAAAGGCTATCAAGAAAAACAGCACACAGTCAGAGCTCTCAGAGGAGGTGACATTTAAGCAGAAGGGGAGGGAGGAAGTTGAGTAGCTACCTAGGGGAACAGTGTCCCAGGCAGAGGGAATGACACGTGCAAAGGCCCTGAGGCATGCAGTATAAACTGAGCTATTCCTCCTGCCCCATCCTGTGAGGACCCCAGGAAAGAGGGGACCCCAAAGTCACACAGTACCAGAGACATAGCTAGATCTTTTTTATGTTTTGACTGCTGAGTCTTCATTCCTTTGTTCGGGCTTTCTCTAGTTGCTACAAGCGGAGACTACTCTCTGGTTTCGGTGCAATGGCGTCTCATCACAGTGGCTTCTCTTGTTGTGGAGCACAGGCTCTGGGGCACACAGGCTCAGTAGCTGAGGTGCACTGAGGCTTTGTAGCCCTCCATGGCATGTGGCATCTTCCCAGACCAGGGATTGGACCAGTGTCCCCTGCATTGGCAGGTACATTCTTAACCACTAGAATACCTGGGAAGTCCCAATGTAGCTAGAGCTGAAACAGGACTTCCCAGTGGTCAGGAAGGGAGCATCTTTCCAACAAGAAAGATGGTGAGCCTTGAAGCTATCTAGCTCTCTGGTAGCTCCAGACCCTGGATGGATGGACAATTCTCTGACATGTATTACTTTCCTGTTCTCAGGGTAAAATCCAAGCTCCTATCCACAGCCCATAAGTTTCTACTTGGTCTGGCCCTTTTGGGCTTCCCTGGCCTCATCTTCCCCTCGACTTTTCCTTCCCTCATTCCTCTCTAGCCACACTAGCCTTCTTGCTGCTCCTCAAACACTCCAAGCTTGTTCCTATCTCAAGGCCTTTGCACTTGCTCTTCCTGCTTTGAAAGCTTTCCCCCTGGACACAGAAGGCATCTCTCTCACTTCTTAGGGAGCCTCAAATACCACCTCCTTAGAGACACAGTCTCCATCACACCTGCTGAAATAGCTCCCCACCCTACCCACCACCATCATTCTTTAACCTTCTTTGTTGTTTAGTCACTAAGTGGTGTCTGACTCTTTTGTGACCCCCCATGGCCTGTAGCCTGTCAGACTCCTCTGTCCATGGGACAGGCAAGAATACTGTAGTGGGTTGCCATTTCCTTCTCCAGATCTTCCCCACCCAGGGATAGAACCTGCATTTCCTGCTTGGCAGGTGGATTCGTTACCATTAAGCCACAAGGGAAGCCCTTAACCTCCTTTACCATGTTTAATTATTCTTCATGCCACTTGCACTGTATTATATATTGATTTAGTTCTTCACACTGTATTATATATTTATTCAGTTTTTGTCTGTCTCTCCTACTACAAGGAGGAGGGCAGGGACTTGATGACTTGGTCCAAGGCTGTATCTCCAGTGCTTCATCATATCTGTTGATTGAATGGACAAGTGCATAATTTCCAGAAAGGACCCCTTGTGGAGCCCAGGGCCCATCAATGACGGGGAAGGAGGTTCTGGGAAACAATGGAGGAGACTCAGAGGGGACAGAGTATCCATTTTCCAGACCTCTCTGTTGGGGCGCTAGGCTGGGTGGGCAAGCTGGGACACACAACACAGTAGCCCCCCTTGTAGCTAGTGGTAGAACCCGACCAGCATCATCCCAACTGCTTACCTCAGCTAAGTTCCGCCCCATCCACCGTTTAGCCCCGCCTTCACGGACTCAGTGTAGTCCCGCCCCCAAACAGCCTCATTTAGCTCCTCCCCCATGAATCTTCATGTGAGCCCCGCCCCAAGCGTCTCCCGCCCCTCTCTGGGGTCACCCAACAGCACCTCTCACTGCACTCTCCCGCACCCCTAGACAATCTTGGCCACAGGACAGGAAATCTAGAGTTTCCTAAAGGTTAGCAGGGGTGGGGGAAGAGTCCCCAGATGGTGGTTCCAAGGATCCTTCTTGGAAACGCAATTCACCGTTCCTCCTGGTGCATTTTCATCCACCATTCTCTTGAGTGCGCGCATCTTTTGGTTTCTGTCTCTCATTCAGCTGCCTTTCTTTACTTCTTTGGGATTCAGGTGCCAATCAAGCACCTGAAGTGTGCAGCCTGATGCCTGGCACTAGGCACATTCCCCATCCCAGTCAGCACTCGGATACTGTGATGGGAGAACAGAGGGAGGGAGGGCACCTCTTGAGGTCTTCTGTGGCCTGGAAACCCTTCCACCTAGAGTCTGATCTCCATCCCTCTCAGTGTCCCCAGACCCCCAGGGTGGGCACAAGGATCTGATTTCTTTCTTCTCTCTCTCTCTCTCTCTCTTTTTTTTTTTTTGCCACACCACGCATCTTGTGGGATCTTAGTTCCCTGACCAGGGATTGAACCTGGGCCCTCAGTAGTGACAGTACAAAGTGCTAACCGCTGGACTGTCAGGGAAGGCCCTTCTTCTTCTCTTGACCACAAAAGAGAAGGTACCAGGACTGTTCTTCCTCTGAGTTTCTACCTAGAAACCCTTCTAGTGTGTACACAGGCACTGTCCACACCCATCGAGTAGATTATTTAACAAGACAGTAAACGTGTGGGTTCAGGAGCCTTGGTTCAGTCCTAGCTCTGCCACACCCTAGCTGTCTGAGCTTAAGCAAGTGACCTAACTTTCCAGTGCCTTGGTTTTCCCATCTGTAAAGTGAAGGCAACATGAGCACCCATTAATTACTGATTATATGCCTTAGTTCATTCTGTGTGCTTGAAACAGTCCTCGGCACATAATAAGCATTTAATAAGTGTTAGCTGTTATCATAATTATTTTATTATTTTGGATTCCAGCTTCCTTCTGAGCTTATAAGATGAGAACTTAGGGGGCTCCCACCCCCAAGATGGAGGAGGAAAGAGGTTTCCCAATAGCATTAGAAAGCTGGGACCACCCCTCCTTTCGCAAAGCCTGCTCAAGAGGTGAGGTAGCATGGAGAGGGAGACACGCTTCTGTGAAAGCATGGAGTGTGCAGTGCACATACACACACGGATATACACGTTTGCACACACAGTCCTTGCCCCACACACCCCCTTTTAGAATGACTTGGGCACAGAATGGCACACGATTACCCGAAGCTCCCACATAGTCACACACCTGGTTGCACACATTTTGTACAACACCCAGGCAGATGGACAGAGTCTTGGGGACACTGACACACATATCCTTTACACATGGTCACAGCTGCCCAAATGCCACTGGGATTAACACAGACCTCACTTGCTGCCACACTGCCAGTCACACACACATACACAACTCCGGGTCGCAGATTCACAAGCCTCCCACTGTCACAACAGCCCGTCAAGTCACAGCTTCCAGCTGTGACACTCAGACTCTGCCTCACGTACACACACCCTCTCCCGCCCCAACTCACGCACAGCCGGCCCCACACCTGCACAGCCACACACACAAACTCTCAGTCACACCCAGCCGTGACACAAAGGCCCCCACGTTTACCCAGCACCCCTCCAGCACCTCACACACATCTCCATCAGTCACACACATGTGAGTCCCACCCCCTGCCCACACTGGGGGGTGCTGGCGAGGAGTTGGGGGCTGTGATGGGGGAGTGAAGGACAAGTAATGCCCAAACCCCCCGAAGTCCCCTCCCACAACCCCACTATGCTCGAGCGAGATGGCGGGTGTGGGCTCCAGGTCACCAAGAGGTTGAGAACCCAGAAGCTGGAGCCAGGTGGTCCCCCAAACCTAGGATGCTTTGAAGCTGAATTTAAAGCTTCCCTTCTTATTCCCAAAGCCAGGGTGGATGGCCCAGCCCCTCCCCCGCTGCGACCCCCCTTCCCTCACCGCCCTGGGGGGGAAGCCATGGAGCCCCCAGTCCCGTTTCTGCAGGACCTCCAGAGCCCCCTCCCCTTCTGGAGCCCTCTGCGCCCGCACCTGCCCGCCGGGCCCCTACCTGTCCGGCGAGGCCTGGACACAGTAGCAGCAGCAGCAGCGGCGGCGGCGGCGGCGGGACTGCGAGCGGCCACATGACGTGCCCCCGGCCCGGCGTCCCGTCCCCCGCCCGCCCTAGCGGCGCCTCGGCCCGGGGACCG